>JALAJA010001695.1:0-18023 GCA_023376005.1 Doryteuthis pealeii | reverse complement strand
TTAGTTTTATCTTATTTATTTGATTCTGTGGAACATAATGGATTACAGCATTGTCCTACTGAAAGTTCCAGTCATTTTGACAAAGGCAGTTTGTGTTTATGTATGTGTGTGTGTGTGTGTGTATGTATGTATGTCCAGAGAAAAAACTATGAAAATAAAACAATTAAAGACACAGTAAATATAATATATTATACACACATTCACTATAAGCTTTTTGAATGAAAATAAAAAGATTTAATTATATTCATGAAGTTAATTGAACAATAAATTTAAATGATAAAAGCAAGAAAGTTTTTTTTGCATTTAGTATTTCATAGGAGACATTAATTTTTTCTTTTAGACTGTCTGGATCAATGCAAGGTTATTTTTCCATAGCGATTTTAATGGGGTTCCTATTGAGGATACAATTCCCGATTTCAACAATAATGAATGCTGTAAGACAACCTTTTTAACACTCCTCTACACAGTTTGATGCCCAGTGTATAAGCTGAAGCTCCATTGTTCCTTGGAAGGAGAAAGCACAAGGTCATGATGGGTCCGCTAGTAGTGTCTGTGACATTTTCATTCAGTATTTCTTAAAGTCTTTTAAGAAATTTTCAACATTTTACTATGACCAATTTTACCAGCAATGGCATGTTGAGAGAGATCTTGTTTTTCTGCTTGCCATGTTTAGACTCCTAAAAATTGGTTTATAAAAGCATTTTTGCCCAAGGGAATCCAGAAATGCTATTTAAAAAAAAGTCTTAAAGTCAACCAATTTTAAGTTATTAAAGATTTCTGATTTTTTCATAGCAAAATCAATTGTTAGAAAATTCCAATGTGGCACTGCATCAATGACAAACAATTTTTCTATTATTATTTTATATATACTAGCAAAATAAAAAAAACGCCCCTGGGCGACTGTAAGAATGAATTTTGAAAGATATTGCTTGAGGAGGTGGAAGTTAAAAATTAAATGTTGGAGAGTTTGAACCATAAATCATGAAATCATCAAATTTATTAAAGGAGTAAAATAAAATAAAACAATTTGAAATCGAAACAAAGTTGCTATTAACTTTTGAATATCTATTGAAATAAAACAAACTATAATATAAATATATGATACTGGGGATGTATCTATTAAAAACTTGTTTTAAAAAAACAATGAGGACTGTCTTAATGTTCCATATTCAAATTTTGAGTTATTTATTCTATGTTATGATGATTTTGGGTAGGTGGCGTAAGCAGTAACTTAGTTTTTGTTACAAGACAAAAACCGGAAGCAAAGCTCCCATTATTAATAGATTGAACATTATTTGTGCCAAAAAGTTAAGTTGGTTTTTGTTCAGAACTGAAGCTAGGAATATCAATTAAAAATTTTGCACTGTTATGTTCTGCATTTTCCCTTCAACCATTGAACAAGTCTATATAGAGCAAAATAAGTGTTAAGAGTGCCAATAGAATGATCAAGATTATATTAGTGGTTGGAAATATTTGAACATAATATATATCATATATATATATATACCAACCCTCCGCACAAGAAGGATGTGACACAAGGTCAATTTCTTAAGCGGAGTTTAACAGGTTTGAATTCAGAGTTTTCCTTCTCTAGACTGGTTACCTAGCCATGGTTAAAGAGTCCAGTCTGCCCTGCTATTTACCCAATAGCTGGACGGGAGAAATGGATTCATACCTTTTCCAAGGGTATTAGCACCATGTGAAATGCCAACAGCTTCGTCCAGGAATTGAACTATTTGACATTAATATAGAAACAGGTACATTTACCTTGTACCAATAATATGGCCTGCAAAATTCTGACCAATTTTGTAAAGCTCAATATTTGACATCACATTTCATAAAGGAATTGAAAATTGGATGATAGCATATATAAATAAAACAGGTATCTACAGAAGTTTAAAAATTTAAAATACAGTATTCATCACATCTTATATTTATACAAATATCATCAAATTAAATCATTATATTATGGTATATCACAGGTCCTGCTAGTAATGATAATGAATACTTTAAAAATGTAAAATTTAACAAAAATTAAGTCAACAAGTTTATCAGAATAAAAATGAAATCTTATTTTTAGGTATCTATGTTTCCCTTTAGTAATTATTGAATCCTGATTAAGAAATTAATTGGCTTCCACATCATTCATAAATAACATTGGACCATATGACCTTAAGGCACCCCTTCTGCGATTAATTTTTAAAAGAATTTCCTGAGAAGGTGGGAGTTTAAAAAATTCAATGTCAGAGGCTTTTGTATCATAAGTAAATCATCAAATTTATCAAAGGAGTTAAAAAAAAATAAAACAATTATGAAATAGAAACTGAGTTCTGTTTCCCTCAAATAAAAAATGTTGCATTCATCTATTTTAATCATTAATTAAATGATTATTTTTGAAGATGTTACCCATAAATTTTATATAAAATCGGAGGTATTTATTTCTTTGTAGCCTTTTTAGTTAACCACTTTGATAATGAAAAAAAATGACAATTTCTTGTTTGTAATAAGTTTCTCATAAAAATTCTATATGTTAGATAACTTTAAATATACATTAAAATAAAACAAACTATATGTAAATACCGGGCATGTATTTATTAAAATTGTTTTAAAAAACCTAAGGACTCTCTAAGATTGTATACTCAAATTTTGAGTGTACAGAATATAAAGTTTGATTTTTATTTTATGTATTGAAGGATTTTGGGGGTAATGTGACTTAAGCAGTGCATAGTTTCAGTTACAGAGAGAGAGAAGAGAGAAGAGACTGAATCTTCATTATTAATAGATGTGTTATATGCCATTACAAAAAATATCTACTTCAATGTGTGTTTGTTTATAATTTTGTTACTCCTTTTGTTAGCTTATTTTCACTACAAGCTTTTCATCTTTTGGTTGGATTTTATGGCATGTCAACATCTGGGTTATTTCCATGCCAAAGACATTTCTGTTTTATTTTCATTCATTGTGGCATTTAACATTTTTTTAACACTCATTTTTTTTAATCTATTTAACCATAGATGGGAACCTAACAGCCACTTACTACTATTCTGGGTCACACTGCATCCTGGGTTTAGTGGCAATGAAAGGTACTCCATACTCCAGAGCTTGAGAATTGAATATCACTATTAGATGCAGTTTTAACGTCATACCCAGACAACTTAAGCAGCCAACTGGCTTTCTAGCACGTATGTGATAAAAAGTGTTGGTGGTTTCTATAAGACCAATATGTCGGGACAATCATATAGGTACTAAGGCTTGACATAATCATTATATGTCATTCAGAGGGGCCTTTCTAATCACTGGTGTAGCCTAAGTAAGAGCAAAGTGGAGTGTTGCAAATGTCTTCGTCTTCTCAGCCACCGGGATTGCCGTCCTTAAGCATCATGGTCGCTACCCACAGCAACAGATAGCTCCATGCTGGGAGTTCTTACTTCTGCAGGCAAGTGGTGCTGCGACATTCTCCAGGTCAACTCAGACCCGGAGTAGTAGACCTAGAGCCCCATTTATTGTTTAAGTAGGAAAAAATAAATTTTTAAAATTGTTAAAAAAATTTGAATAACCCATCATGCAAGAATAGAACAAAATCTCTTCGGCATAAAATACCCAACAAGGTTGACATTCCATAAAAACAAAACAAACCTTTTTTATTTTCTTATTATTATTATTATTATTATTATTATCATTACTACTACTATTACTACCTAAAAGTGATATAAAAAGATAGTTCAAGTTCAGTATTAAATTATTTTTTAGTTAAAATAATGAATTAAAAAAATAAATTGAAATTTTTAAAAAAAGAAGTAAGATTGATAAATTTATTACTTTTAAAATCGCTACAGGTTATAATTTTCGTTTCTTTTTACTTCCAAAAAATATTCTCGTCGTAGGAATGTTTTCAGTTGACTAAAAAAATATTTTCATAAAGTTTTCTTTAAAAAAAGAAAAAAATATCGCAGCGCACTAACTCGTTAGGTAACATACTTATAAGAAGACACAAAAAAAACAAACCGGTTTTCATGAAGGCTAAAAGAAATGATACATACGTAAATAAGTAATGAACATACCTTTAGACAGACTCACGGATTTTGTTGTTTTTAATTTAACGGCGAACTTACGCTAATATCTTTCAAAGAAAAACAACTTCGTACATATTTTTAAATCAGCCTATAGACCGAGTTTACATATAATTGAAAGTTCTTTATTTCAAATACAAAATAAAATAAAATGCCACAGTAAAAAACTTCGTTAAAAATAATAAAGTATTAAATTCATAAGAATATTGATTAAAAAATTAAAATAAAAAATGAAAAAAAACTACAAAACGATTAAATCAATTTTTTAAAAACACAGTTAATTCCAGGTTTTAATGTTTTTGTTTTTTTTTTGTTTTTAATTCTAATAGAGTATAATATTTCATATGAAATATTTTTTTTAAATTATCTAGTAAAAAAAATAAAAAAATTAAAAAATTCAGTCTGTATGTGTTTTAATTGTAAACAAAAATAAGTAATTTAGGATCAACTTACTTCCTTCGTTGGATTTGACTTCCCGGTTTAATTTAACATTAAAAAAAGAAAACTGTACAAATTTTAAAATTAATTTTTATTTAGTTTAATTAAATTTTAAAAACAACCGTATCTTCGATCGATGCAAAATTTATTTTAAAAGAGCGAAATCAAGGAGATAAATCATAGAAATTGAGTAGAAGTCTGAGTTTTTTTCCAGCACTGTAATCATTAATAATAATCGTTTGTGTGTGTTATGTTATTTGTAATTTTTAAGTTAAAAATTTTTTACCATTATTTGTATTATTGAACAAAATACAAACAATGTAACTTTTTAACTTAAAAAAATACAAATTGATGAAAATAAATAATTTTTTTTCTTGCAGCTCATATAAGATGATTAATTGTAGAGCTTGGTGTGAAGTCGAAAGTTATGCAAAGCTACTTTATGAAATCCATTAGTAACTGGTTTGATTTTAAGACCAACCATAAAACAAGTAAAACTTAGTGTGCCTCCATTGCAACTCAATAGGATAGAGTAATTCCTTCGAGAGAAAAGCAAGTGCATGCGCATCATCCGTATAGCATCGCTTAGAATACACGTATCTAACCGTTCCCTGCAAATGGGTTAAGACCCCTTCACAAAATAATAAAAAAAGGCAGTGTCCTTGCGATGGTCACATAGTAGTAGTATATCTGATATATCTCTATCAATAATCTTCATCCATTACTCCCAGGTCCACTTCTGATCCAGAATGATCATTGCACCTTAAAATCCGAATCTATAGTTCATAGATCGCTTGTAAAAATTCATAAGCATTATGTAAAGTTTGAAAGATCCATTGCAAAAGTTTTGATATGAAAGATTTTTTTTTGGGAGTAAGTGGTGATGGAAGGTTCCTCCACAGTTTCGCTCAATCCTTCTCATGAATATGTATATCTGCTCAGCCGAGTGTAGATATGATGTTAACATTCGATTACCAAGACATGAAAACCGCTCATCTAGCCAGCCTTCTAGGCACATATATGATAAAAAGTTGGGCTAGCCATAAGGGGCAATAGGCTGACAATCATATAGTGCTAGAAGGTGTCGTGGACTAGGTCTTTCATGTCTTGGAATGATGTTAAACTCTATCTCATGGTGAGTTCCAATTATAGGTCTGCGGCGAAATTGTGGAGAAACCCCTGCATCACGATTACGTCCGCAATTAAAGAATTTTCTTCAAAACTGTTGCAATGGATCTTTCAAAGTAGCATCTCTAATTATTTATGAATTATATTATATCATATCTATATACTAGGTAGATTGGATTTTAAAAGTGCAATGATTCATTCTGGATCAGAGTGGACTGGGAGTAATTGCGAAATGAAAGAGCGACTTCTACACTCTCATATATCTATGCCTCATCATCAGAGAGTATATGTTGTGAGTTCCATTCCAATGGAGCAACTTCCTTTTTTTGTTTGAAGGTCGTTCTTACTCTCTCTCATTATACTCTCTATGATATTACTAGTGTATTTCGTGAAGCCTGCCTAAGGCATATAGAGATGCCTGCTTTACTGAAAGGATGTACTTATCTGATTTCGAGTTTGCAATGGAGCACACAAGAGTATTTACTGTTTTATTTCTATATATCAGTCGTTGAGACGGGATGACTAGGTAGATTTTCTAAGTAGGCTTTGCTACTTCTGCTTCGACACCCAGTCTAACTTCGATTTTAATGAGTGCAGAAGAAAAAGAGAATTATATGTTTTCATCAATTTGTATTTTTTAAGTTTTAAAAAAGTTAGCCATTGTTGTATTATTTATGTGTCAATAAATACAGAAATAATGTAAAAAATTGTTTAACTTAAAAAAATTACCAAGATGAACGATACAGCACACAAACAAGACCGATGTATTATTAATATTACAAGGGGCCTGGAAAGAAAACTCAGACTTTCTACTGCAATTTCTAGTGCATTAGGTACTCCCTTGAAGATTTCGCTCTTGTTAGAAAATAGAATTTTGGAGCAGTCGATGCGAAAGACTACGGTTGATTTTGTAAGGGAGATTTAATTTAAACAAATAAAGATTAGAGTGGGTAGTTTTAAGGATGTGGTAGCAGTCTGCAGTGGGCTCTGAATGTTAAATGGTGAAGACCGAAAGGAAGTCAAAAATCCAACGAAGAAGTAAGTATGACCTAAAAATTAGCTTATTTTTGTTGTTAACAAATTAAAAAACATTACGACTGAATTTTATTAATTTTTATTTTTGTTTACTAGATAATTTAAAAAAGAGAGTGAGTGTGCATAGTGAAGAAGTATGCTGGTGAGTACGTCTATTAGAAATTAAAAACAAAAACAAAAAAGCGAGAAAGAAGCATGGTAGAAAACCCTGGAGGATTAGGGACGTTGGGAGTGTTTGTAAAGAAATTATTTAATCTTTTGTAGGTTGGTTTTTCATTTTTGTATTTAATTTGTTAATCAAAGTATGTTGCTTATAAGTTTAAGGTACCAGGGTATTATGTGATTTTGTTTAGACGAATTCGGTTTTTTTTACTGTGCCCATGTTAGGTTCTATTGGGTGATTGTGAAGATAAAGAACTTTCCAGAAATTATATGGAAAACCGTCTAGTAGGCTGAGGTTTAAAAGTGATGGTACGAGAGGGTTGTTTGTCTGTGAGAGAGAGAGGGGATGGTAGCGAGAAGAGGTTCGCCGGGTGTAGAGAGTGGAAGAAGCGAACGAAGGGGAATTACCGTGAAGCGTCTAAAAGGTCAGTGTTCAGTACGTAGTTAGTAGTGAGAGAGTGCGTGCTTTAGCCCTTCATGAAAACCGGTTTGTGTTTCTTTGTGCTTCTTATAAGTTATGTTACCCTAACGAGGTTAGTGACGCTGCGAGTATGTTTTTTATTTTTTAAAGAAAAACTTATGAAAAATATTTTTTAGTCAACTGAAAAACATTCCTTACGACGAGAATATTTTTGGGAAGTAAAAAAAGAAACGAAAGATTCATTAACCTGTAAGCGATTTTAAAATAATAAATTATCAATCTTACTTCTTTTTAAAAAATTTTCAATTTAATTTTTAATTCATTATTTTAATAAAAAACATAAATTTAAATTACTGAACTTGAACTATCTTATATTCACTTTAAGTAGTAATAGTAGTAGTAATGATAATAATAATAATAAAATAATAATAAAAAAAAAAAAAGTTTGTTTTGTTTTTATGAATGTCAACCCTTGTTGGTTATTTTTATTGCCGAAAGAGATTTTGTTCTTATCTCTTGCATATGGGTATTCAAGAATTTTTTTAAAACACAATTTTTAAATTTATTTTTTCCACTTAAACAATAAATGGGCTCTAAAATGGTACTAACTACTTCCGCGGTCTGAGTTACCTTGGGATTAATGTCACGAGCACCACTGCTGCAGAATAAGACATCCCCACAATGCGAGCTTATTCTGTATGGCTGTGGGTAGCGACCCATGATGCTTAAGACGGAATCCCGGGTGCTGAGAAGACCATGACATGCAAAACACTCCACTTGGCTCTTACTTAGCTACACCAGTGATTAGAAAGCCCCCTCTGAGAATTATAAGGATTATGTCAACCTTAGTATACCTATATGATTGCTCCGACCATATTGTCTGTATAGAAACCACCAAACACTTTTTATCACAACGGCTAGAAAGCATTGCTGTCTTAGTGTCCTGGCGTTCATATGACGTTAAACTGCATTCTAATAGTGATATTTCCAATTCACCAAGCTCTGCGGAAAGTATGGAGTACCCTTCATTGCCACTAAAACCCAGGTGCAGTGTGACCCAGAATAGTAGTAGTGCTTAGCGTCCCATACTATGGGTTTAAATAGATTAAAAAATGAGTTTAAAAAAATTAAAATTGCCCAACAAATTGAATAAAAACAGATAATTCTTGCATGAAATAACCCAGATGTTGACATGCCATAAAAATTCCAACCAACAAATGGCAACAAGCTTGTAGTTGAAAATAAGCTAAACAAAAAGGAGTAACAAAATTAATAAACAAACACACATGAAGTAGATATTTTTAATGCGCATTATAACACATCTATTAATAATGAAAGATTCAGTCTCTTCTCTCTCTCTCTCTCTGTAACTGAAACTATGCCACTGCTGTAAGTCACATTACCAAAATCCTCAATACATAAATAAATAATCAACTTTATATTCTGTACACTCAAAATTGAGTGTTACCCAATCTTAGCAGAGTCCTTATGGTTTTTAAAAAGCAATTTTAATAAATACATTGCCCGTATACATATTATTTGTTTTATTTAATGTATATTAAAGTTATCTAACATATAGAATTTTATGAAAACTTAATTACAAAACAAGAAAAATTGTCATTTTTTCCATTATCAAGTGGTAACTAAAAAGGCTACAAAGAAATAAATACCTCGATTTTATATTAAAAATTTATGGGGTAACATATTCAAAATTTAATCATTTTCTAATTAATGATTAATAGATGAATGCAAACATTTTATTTGAGGGAAACAGAACTCCAGTTTCTATTTTCAAATTGATTTTATTTTTTTAACTCCTTTGATAAATTTGATGAATTTTAACTTATGATAACAAAAACCTCTGACATTGAATTTTTAACTCCCACCTTCTCAGGAAAATTCTTTAAAAAATTAATCGCAGAAGGGGTGCCTTAAGGTCATATGGTCCAATGTTATTTATGAATGATGTGGAAAGCCAAATTATTTCTTAATCAGGATTCAACTAATTACTAAAAGGAAACATTAGATACCTAAAAAATAAGATTTCATTTTTATTCTGATAAAACTTGTTACTAATTTTTTAAATTTACATTTTTAAAAGTGATATTATCATTACTAGCAGGACCTGTATTTATACCATAATATAATGATTTAATTTTTGATTCCAATATTTGATAAATATAAGAAGTGAGAATACTGTATTTTAAATTTTTAAACTCTTAGATACCTGTTTATTATATATTGCTGATTCATTTCCAATTTTCAATTCCTTTTATGAAATTGATGTCAATATTGAGCTTTACAAATTGTCAGAATTTGCAGGCCATATAGTGTACAAGTAAATGTTGACTGTTTCTATTATTATGTCAAATAGTTCAATTCCTGGACGAAGCTGTTTGCATTTCACATGTGCTAATACCCTTGGAAATATGAATCCAATTCTCCCTCCAAGCCTATGGGTAAATAGCAGGGCAGACTGACTCTTTAACCATGCCTAGGTAACCAGTCTAGGAGAAGAAAAACTCTGGAATTCAAACCTGTTAAACTCCGCTTAAGCAAATTTAACCTTGTGTCACATCCTTCTTGTGCGGAAAGGGTAGGTATATATATAATATATATATATTAATGTCAAATTATTTCCAACCACTAATATAATCTGGATCATCTATTTGCACTCTAACACTTATTTTGCTCTATATAGACCTGTTCCAATGGTGAAGGGCGAAATGCATGAAAACATAACAGTGCAAAATTTTTAATTGATTATTCTAGCTTCAGTTTTCTGAACAAAAACCAAACTAACTTTTTGGCCACAAATAATTGTTCAATCTATTAAATAATGGAGATTTGCTTCCGGTTTTTGTCGTGAACAAAAACTAAGTTACTCTGTACGCCACCTACCCAAAAAATCAATCGATAACATAGAATAAAACACTCAAAATTGAATATGCAACTTAGACAGTCCTCATTGTTTTTTTAAAACAAAGTTGTAATAGATACATCCCAGTATCCATATACTATATATAGTTTTTTTATTTCAATAGATATTCAAAGTTAATAGAACTTGTTTCGATTTCAAATTGTTTTTTATTTTTTTTAGCCTCCTTTAATAAAATTTGATGATTTCATGATTTATGTTCAAAACTCTCCAACATTTAATTTTTAACTTCCACCTCCTCAAGCAATATCTTTCAAAAAATTCATTCTCTACATCGCCAGAGCTGTTTTTTTTTTATTGCTAGTATATATAAAAATAATAGAAAAATTGTTTTTCATTGATGCAGTGCCACATTGGAATTTCTAACAATTGATTTTGCTATTTGAAAAAAATCAGAAATCTTTAATAACTTAAAATTGTGTGACTTTAAGACTTTTTTTAAATAGCATTTCTGGATTCCTTGGGCAAAAATGCTTTATAAACCAATTTTTAGGAGTCTAAACATGGCAAGCAGAAAAACAAATCTCTCTCAACATGCCATTGCTGGTAAAATTGGTCATAGTAAAAATGTTGAAAATTTCTTAAAAGACTTTAATAAATACTGAATGAAAATGTCACAGACACTACTAGCGGCCCCATCATGACCTTGTGCTTTCTCCTTCCAAGGAACAATGGAAGCTTCAGCTTATATCATGGGCATCAAACTGTGTAGAGGAGTGTTAAAAAGGTTGTCTTACAATTCATATTGTTGAATCGGGAATTGTATCCTCATTAGGACACCCCATTAAAATCCCTATGGAAAAATAACCCTTGCATTGATCCAGACAGTCTAGAAAAGAAAAATTAATGTCTCTCCTATTTGAAATACTAAATGCAAAAAAAAACTTCTTGCTTTTATCATTTAAATTTTATTGTTTCAATTAACTTCATGAATATAAATTAAATCTTTATTATTTTCATTCAAAAAGCTTATAGTGAATGTGTGTATATTATATATATTTACTGTGTCTTTAATTGTTTAATTTTCATGTTTTCTCTGGACATACATACATACACCACACACACACATACATACATAAAACACAAACTGCCTTTGTCAAAATGACTGGAACTTTCAGTAGACAATGCTGTAATCCATTATGTTCACAGAATCAAATAAATAAGATAAAAACTAAGCTTGATGTAAAAATTCCTTTAATGAAATTATAATATTATAATAAATTGGGTTGTAGTTCTATCTTAACCAAAACTACATCACAGAATTATGTCACAGTATTCTCCAATGATTTCATAAGTCTATTAATGAGTATTTGATATATATATCAAAATTGGTAATACATAGAATAAAAACAACCCTAGTTTATATACATTCAGAATTTGAGTAAGCTATTTTAAAGATTTTTTTACTATCATCTTTTTTTTTCAACAACTAAATTGTTACAAATAAATTAATACCTACAATTTTGTGTAAAATCAATGTGTAAAAGATTCAAAATAATAATTCAATTAATAATAATAGATGAAAACAACATTTTATTTGAGGGGACAGAATTAAGTTTAAAATTTCAAATTGTTTATTTTATTACTTTTTAATAGATTTGATGATTTTTTAAACTTATAATATAAACATTTGACATGGAATTTTTTTTACCTCCCCTCAGTGAATATCTTTCAAAAATTAATTTTTACACTGCAAGGGAGGGACATTTTTGTTGCTAGTTTTTTAGAATTATGTATTGAACAGTACAATAAAAAAAAATTATTCAAGATTTAATATAAATTATGTGATTTATTACAGTTAAATTAAAAGAAAATTATTATAATGACATAATTTCAAATAAAACATGAGTAATCTTAATTTCTTTGAATAACACATCTGCTTTATTCACAGATATCATCTGTGAGGAGAAGACATTTTCAGCTATGAAAAAAGCACATGGAAACACCTACAGAAGAGAAAAATGTATCCTGTCAAGTGTTGTGATCAGCATTTTCACCAGACTTCCACTTTAAAAAACCACATTGCGAATACATAAAAGGAGCGAAAAGATTTCCTTGTAAATATGTAGAGCAGCTTTTTCACAGAGTTCAACTTTAAAAGATCACATGCGAGTTCACACAGGAGAAAAACCGATTTCTTGTCAAGTATGTGGATCAAAATTTGCAAGGACTTCTAATTTGACAAAATCACATGCGAATACACACAGGAGAGAAACCATTTCCTTGTTGAAATTTTCAGTCAGCATTTTCACAGAGGTCCACTTTAAGGGGTCATATGCGAATTCATACTGGAGAGAAACCATTTTCTTGTGATGTGTGTGAATCAGCATTTTCAGCACGTGCCAGTTTAAAACACCATATGCAAATACACACAGGAGAGAAACCATATTCTTGTGAAGTATGTGGGTCAACATTTTCAAGGACATCCAATTTAAAAAACCACATGCGATGCACACAGAGAGAAACCATTTTCTTTGTCAACTATTGGATCAAAATTTTCACAGAGGTCCACTTTAAGAGGCCACATGCGAATCCACACAGGAGAGAAACCATTTTCATGTGATGTTTTGAAACAGCGTTTTCAGAGAAATCAAGTTTAAAAAAGCACATGCAAATACACACAGAATAAACCATTTTCTTGTGAAGTGTGTGGATCATCATTTTCAGAAAAAGAAACAGTTTCAAAAAACACATGCGAATTCACCACAGGAGAGAGGCCATTTTCTTGTCAAGTGTGTGGATCATCATTTTCACAGAGTTTACACATTAAAAAATGCCACATGCGAGTTCACAAGGAGAGAAACCATTTACTTGTAACTTATGCCCATCAGCCTTTTCTGAGAGTTCCAGTTTTAAAAAAACACATGCGAATCCACACTGGAGAAAACCATATACTTGTGAAGTGTGTGGATCAGCCTTTTCAATTAGTTCAAATTTAAAAAAATCATGTTCGAATACACCACAGGGAGAGAAACCCAATTTCTTGTGATGTTTGTGAAATCAGCGTTTTCAGACAGGTCCAGTTTTAAAAAGCACATGCGAATCCACACCGGAATCAAAAACCTTTTTCTTGTCAAGTGTGTGATCAGCATTTTCTGAGAGGTCTAATTTAAAAAAGACACATGCGAATCCACACAGGAGAGAAAAACCATTTTCTTGTGAAGTATGTGAATCAACATTTTCAAAGCGCGTCCAGTTTAAACGCCACATGCGAATACATACAGGAGAAGAAAACCGTTTTCTTGTGAAGTATGTGAATCATCATTTCAGATAGCTCTAATTTAAACAATACACATGCGAATACACACAGGATTGAAGCCATTTTATTGTAAAGTTGTGGATCCGCATTTTCAACAGTATTCAACTTTGAAAACCCACGATGCGAATGCACACAGGAGAGAAACCAAAGCAGGAATTGGATGAAAAATGTTTGCATGAAACGGCCGAAGGTTAAAGATTTTGTAATTATAATCTGAGCTTATTCTCAATTATCACAATTATCATAAAATGTGGTTTGGCGGACCGCATGTGAATTCTTATATTCACTTGATACTCCTTTGACAAATTCACCTACACTCTTGAATACAACTTCTGCTATCCTCTGCAAGAACTGACACATCCATTGTCCATTGGTGTGAGTGTCAAATTAGCAAGCTGAAATGTTCTGTCGCAGAGAATTTCATCATTTCGCATGCTGGAATGGCTGAACACTAAAACAGAGAAAGAAACACAAGCTCTTACAATGCGCTCCCTTCATCAAACATGGCACTGATGTCATCTGTCTCTCAGAGAAACGGTTACCAGATAGAGATGATAGATACATCAGCCACTATCACTGTGGCCCTACTGACATCTCTGGATATCAAGGTGATGTGTTTGCATTCGAGATACTGTGAATTCGTTTGGATGGAGCCAGCTCAACCGACACAGGGAGAGAAAACCAAAGCAGGAATTGGATGAAAAATGTTTGCATGAAACATCATTACAATAACAGTAATTATCATAACTCTTGAATTTCAGGACAATAAATGAAAAGTGTTAAAAGAATTGGAAGGAATTAAGTAATAAGGGATTTATTTGAACTTTAATCATTTAGAACGTTGTATTGACTTTCCCGTCAATTCAATTGTAACATCAATGAATTGAGTCATGTATACTGAGTTTCACGTCCAGTTTCACTTTCTATATCTTGACATCATCTTGTCACTCAAATTCAAAATTTAAAGATAAAGTGCAAATTCTTCCAAGCTGTAGCCATGTCAGTGCTACTTTATGGCTGCACTCTTGGTCTCTAACAAAACGTTTAGAGAAAAGGCTAGATGTGAACTACGAGAAGGATGCTACATGCTGTCTTGAACAAACTTGGGAAGCTGCACCCCACATGAAAGCAGCCATATGGCCACTTACCGCCTATCACAGAAACCATCCAAGTAAGACGAATTTGCTGGACACTCCTAGAGAAGCAAGTATGAACTCATAAGTGACATTCTCATGTGGGCATCTATTGTTTGGTGCTGATAGGATAATTATTATGTTAATCTCATATATACATGTGCATATACACAGAAACATGCATGCGTAGGTTCACAAACAAAGAGTATGAGTGTGTTTATGTGTTGGTGTGTGAGAGAGTTTGTGTGGCTCTGTGTTTTATGTGTGTGTGAATGAGTGTGTGCATGTGTTTGTTTCTCTTTGTGTGTCAGTGTTTCTCAGTGTGTGCATAAGTGAATATATATATATATATATATATATATATATTAATAATTGAGATTCACTGCTTACATCACATTACCCAAAATCGTCATAACATAGAATAAAATTTATTCTACAATTTTTGGCATGTTCAAATTTTGAGTGTATTTATTCAATAAATACACTCAAAATTTGAACATGCAACATTAGACAGTCCTCATTGTTTTTAAAACAAGTTTTAATAAATACATGACTGGTATTATATATCTATATATAGTTTGTTTTATTTTAATACATATTTAAAGTTTACATTTCAAATTGTTTTATTTTTTAATCCTTTAATGAAATTTGATGATTTTTACTTACTTAGGGTACAAACTCGCTGACATTGAATTTTTTACTCCCACCCCTCAGGTAATATGTTTCAAAATCTATTTTTACATCGCCCGAAGGGCGTTTTTTATTTTGTACTAGTATATATATATATATATATATATGTGTATCTATTATTCTCCAATATTTATGTTAATAAGATTTTTAATTAAAAAAAGATGTTTAATCACATATGCCTGAGTTTTATGACTTTATCTTTTGAATTAAATAACCCATAAAGGTTGTTTGCCATTAAACAAAGAAACCAAACCAATTAAGAGTGAAAAACAAGGAGTATAATTGTAGTGGTATGGGTAAGATCTGAAAAATGCTATAATACACAGAAACTATCCATCACTCACTCTCTCAGTAACCAAATCAGCTCAAAACCAATTCCACTTTTCATTGCCAGGTAAAACTAGAAAAAATCATATTCTAGAAAAGTTTATGCAAATGTCCTGTTCCCAAATATTTGCTGACCAACTGATGCAGAGAATTTAATATTATTATAGATATAATGGGTAATTCCATGTCAAACCATCCAGGCTTGAATTTTCAACAATCCACTTCAATCTTTCTGAAATTTGTGTGGACTATGTTAAAGTTAGAAGTTCCCCAAAATTTGAGTTTCCAATTCCAAAAATTGGCGGATTTATGTCGATTTTTAGCTCTCCAAATTTTAGGGAGGTCACGAAAAATGGTGACTTTTTGAAACCTATTTTTGTCTGTAAAATGACTTTTAAAGCTGCCCTACTCCTAGAAATTGGTTTATAAAGGCATTTATAACATTCAAAACAGCCTTAAAGTCAACCAATTTTAAGTTATTGATGATTTCTGATTTTTTCATAGCAATATCAATATCCTGATGTAGCACTGCATCTATGACAAAATTTTTTTTGATTATTATTTCACATATATTAAACATTATTTGTACCAAATAGTTTGGTTTTTTCGCTCAGAACGGAAACTAAAAATCAACATAAGTCTGCCAATTTTTGGAATTGGAAGCTCAAATTTTGGGGACTTTTCTAACTTTAACATAATCCATAGCTGTACAAAATTTCAGAAAGATTGAAGAGGGTGGGTTACAATTTTACTTTTTTCTGGATGATTTGACTTGGAATTACCCTAATATATATTGATTAGAATTTTACAGTGTTTCATTGAAATCAATCTTTTCGGGCTTCAATGAAATAGAGTTAATTTCATTATTCATCAACTTTCACTCTCCCCATAAATGGCTGGATTTGGGATGGGTTTTTCTTTTTCTTTTCTTTTTTGTGTTTGGGATGTAGTGCAATTATTGTGGTCTACAGGGAATTTGGGGATTGAAAAGAAAATGGTTGTCAGATTTCTGGAGAAAGAGAAGAAAAAGAAATAACAAAGAGAGGTTAAAGTTTGAAATGGTTTAACACTCAACGAGGGGCCAGCCATTGAATGACCAATGACCCAGGAAATAGATTTAAAAAATAAAAACAGAAGTCCCTGTTTCTGTGGAGAAGTGGATATGACCTACCCACCCCACAAATGGAAGTAAAGAAAATTTGGCTCTTTTTTCAGCAGACCTAAGGAGGGTCGGACACGTTTGCTGGAGCTCGGTCATGACATCTAGTAGCAATGAACAGCACGCATGAATGTAATTTAAGATAGAACAGCTTGACCTTACTCTCTCACTCTCCTTCTCTAGAACCCATGAGTCTAGAAAGAAATAAACAACCCCTTTGTGACTATATGACTTGTATGTATGTGTTTCTAAACTAACAATGACTACTATAATTAATGACTACTACTACAACCCGACTGGCCCTATGCAACATGGAATGCAAAATATTCTATATTGTGTTCTTGGACTTTTTTTTTGTATTGGAACTTACCTGTGAATTAATCCATTTTGAGCATCAAAATACATCTCTAGGAGAGGCGGAAACCATCTGCTTGATTTCTTTCTTATGGAGGGAGAGAGCCTGGAGATACATTGATTTGAGGTTTCTGCCAGACACTGTAGAGATAGAATATTTCTATTATAATGTTATATACACTTTGGAGTAATAAAAGTAAAGTCGTTGGGGCAGCCTAAAGTCGGTATCAGCCAGACAGTGAGAAAGTCTATCCCCTTTTCACTAGCACTAGACCAAGTAGATTATTTTAGCATCTGAGGTAGAGCACCACACCTACCATCAGTTCCTCATTTTACTCCACAGATCCCTGTGCTACTCATATGCTGAGTTGGTGAGCGCTGGTATCGAACCAGGAACCTTGTGGTTTCTAGCTGAACACTCTACCAACTGAGCTAAACGGGCCTTACATGTAAGTATTCTAATAAAATACAAAAATAAAATAAAACAATAAAATACAAAAATAAAATAAATGATGAAAAATTTCCAAAAGAGAAATCTATAAAAGTTCTTGTTTCAATTCTTCATCTGGCTTTATTGACATTCCTTCTTTGTGGCGCTTAGTACCAAACCAAAAAAAAATCTCAGAAAATATAATGCACCAAATTGCACATTTTTAATAATACATTTATAGATAGATTGAATAAATCTTGACTCCTCACAAAAATAAAAGTACTTGTTTCAATTCTTCATCTGGCTGTATCGACATTCATTCTTTGTGGCACTTAGTACCAAACAATTTCATCACATAACTTACTTTGCACCTTGACTCTTATAGGGTCAGTTTAGCTCAGTTGGTAGAGTGTAGTGTCTGGCTAGGAACATCAAGGTTTCCTATGTCTATACCATCCCTCAACCAACTCAGCATATGA
>JALAJA010001694.1:0-23332 GCA_023376005.1 Doryteuthis pealeii | reverse complement strand
TTCCTTTTCAACTAGTGCTAGACCAAGGAGACATATGAGTGTGTTTATGAGCTCATCTGAAGGTGAGGCGCTAATCTTCTTTTGCCTTTTCTTACTTTACCTTTTTACAGAGCATAGTTCGCCTGTCTACTCAACATGCTTAGAGCTTAGACTCGAGGGCCGTTATCTCATATAATAGAAACCTTGGAACCCTCTATCGAGTATTAGCTATCGCTGATTCTCTACTGACTGAGCTAAAGGAGTCCCAAATCTATTAGCTCACCTTGGCCTCTTAAAGAAACCCTAAATGTACCATTATGTTATTTTTTTATTTGATTTTTGTGTGACCTTTATTCATATCAAATGTTAAAACAACATCTGTAACTCGGAAGAGCATAGCTTATAAAAGTTGATCTGTGCCAAATAGTGTAGAATGGTCCAACACAAGCCTTCACCACTATAAACAAATCACTGTGTGGATGTTCATTGTATTGAAACACTGCATTATGTTGAAATCAAACTGAGTCATCATTCATTATATAGGACAACATCACACACACATAGCACACACATCCATGCACACATTACACACACACTCACACACACACACATATATATATATATATAATATATACACACCACACACATAAAAGAATGTGTGAATGGGAAGGCTAATCTTCATATTGAAATTAAAGATTTGATTTTAATAAATATGTGCTTAGTATTATTGATTTCTATTTTTTTGGTTTTATCTTTATGAATATGAGCAAAACTCCTGGGGATAAATCTTAAAAGAAATCCATTAACAAGAAGAAATAACTGTAATTCCCTTCTTTAACTGTTTAGTTAAAATAGGAAGTAAATTAGGAAAATTTACCAATGAAAGACAGGAGTGAAGGAAGAGTAAGTTTCAGTTGTTCTGTTTCAAATCTTTTTATCTGCATTCTTATTTAGTTTCATTAGCTTTCTAATTAAAATACTTGCACCCATAGGGTGCATATACTAGCTAGTATATATAACTATGTTGACTTGTACACTAATAAAATCTTCATCCTTTCTAAAATTATCATGTTGTTTTATTTCTCCTGATTTTCATTGTATTGAAATTAATTACATATGTAATTTAATCATAACCAAAAATAAATAAAATTTATTTAATAAGCCTACTTTAGTATTACTATCTAATTTGTATTATTATGTATGTTGGCATACAATTGAATAAATTTGTAAAACAAATAAATAGATTAAATAATAAATAAATTTTGCCCAAAAAAATCTTAAAGAAAAATAAGCCGATAAAATTCATTGATAATAAAATGAATTTTTAAAAAAATAAAATAACTAAAAAATAAGACATACACTTTTTTATGTGAATATATTTATTGTATTTTTAAAAAGTCTAATCTATGCAAAGTTGCCGTTTTTAGTTTAATTTTTAAAAATTTAAAACTAAATAGATTATTCTTTAACTCAAGGTTTCTCAACAGGGCCATGAATTGGGGGTGGGGATCTCAAAGTACTTGCATTGGGTTGAAGTAGGTCACGACCCCCCCCCCCCCAAAAAAAAAAGGTTGAGAAACACTTTGATCTGCTTCAAGTTTACTTTTAATTAATCAATGAAATCTGAAAGAATTAAATCAGCATTCATCACTTCAAGGATTGAATAGCACTTCTGATTGATCCCAATCATGTGTGGGGATTAAATAAAAAATAAAAATAAAAGACACATAATTCAAATAGATAAATGAAAAAAAACAATCTCCCTGGAGGCCTCTGACTGGAAGAACAATCAAGGCATACTTGGAAAAAAGGGGCTTCCTGGTGTCAAAAAGAAACTTGAAGTAGATCTATCTAGAAATACGGCTATTACTTTGGAAGAAAATTCCTCTACAAGAAAGCTGTGAACCTGGAAATAAAAATTGAGTTTTGAAAATATCTCTTTGTCTCTTTTTCCTTCCTTCATTCTTTTTCAGCCATGATGATCAAAAACAATGACCACACAGAGTGGTGTTAAAAACAACAAGTAACACCCAAAATAACATCATAACCCATACATGTCTCATAAAAATTAAACATTTTTTTAACAAATTTCATTTCAGTTCTTCCATTTTGATGAATTACTCAGGTTTGTAAAGTTTTAATTGATTTTTAATAGATTTAGACAGGAGTTTCTTCTACGTAAATATACAATGGGAAAATCATGCTGTCATTTCTGCCATACATATACAAGAATTATTTTGTCTTTTGTCTTCATTTTCTTTGAGATGATTCTGACATCATTGAAACCATTTATGTCAAATCTAAATGAAGCATTACCTTGTGTACATGTTTGATAGAAATGACAAAAGTCAAGAGACCATTTCACTATTGCTTTATATATTTCCTACCACCAACTTAGCACTGGAGAGCAGAGCTAATAGAAGCCAACCAACAGAAAGACTTCTGAAGTGGAAAGAACAATTCAAGAAAATTCTGGGAAATCCTTCTAGAATTATAGAAAATAATGTGAAATAAATCGTTGATAGCCAAATAAACATCAAGTTAGGAGACCTTACGATGGATGAACTCAACAAAGTCCTAAACACAAAAAGTAGAAAGGCCCAAGCCTTAAAGAAGTACCCCGCTGAAATATGGAAGACAAGGAATTTGATGAAATTCTCTTTATGATTATGCAATGCTGTCTATAAACAATATACAATAGAGAGTCGGACAAAAAGCTGCATCCTCCTATTCCCCCCCCCAAAAAAAATGTGCCACCCTGTCAGCTGGGGCATTAAAATGCACCAACTGCACCTCTGCAGAGTAGTAAGACTCCCAAATGGGCCACCTGTTGGCCATGGGTGGCGACCCGTGCTTAAGGACAGTCTTGGTGAATGAGCAGTTCATGACCTGCAACACCTCATTTAGAACCTTACTTAGGCTAGACGGGCAGTCGGAGTGGCCCCCTCCGATCAATTGACTGGTCACGTCAAGCCCTAGCACCTATATGATTGTCCCAACCCTTTTTATCATATGGGTGCTAGAAGGTGGTGGCTGAGGGTCTACATGTCCTGGGAATGACTCTATCTGATGGTGAGGTTCCAGTTTTGGAGGTTTGGGAATGTGGAGCACCCTTTCATCACCATTGCTCCCTGGTCAATTCTGACCCGGTGTTTCCTCTAGAAAAAGGGCTGAGAGACCTTTTTGGCACCAAGAATTCGGAGGGGTGCATATGCTAGAGGGCTCTTCTGCTTTGAAGCCTTCTAGGAGATTGTTATTTTGTGTCTTTTTTATTTATTTATTTTTTTATTTAATTTAATTTTGTTTTACTTTTCTTTTCTTTATTTTATTAATCCCCACAAGACAAAAGACCGAAGGTGTTAATAGAAGAGAAAAATTATCTAAAGTATCTGCTCTGGTTATAAATAAGTAAAAAAATCGGAAAATAAAATGAAAATAAAACTAAAAAAATAATTTTTGGAGAATTACTCATTTCGATAATTATTTAATTGGCTATTATCTTATAAGAGAAAAAAATATGCATCAATTGTTCCATTTAAAGGTGGGGCTCTAAATTTCTAATACAGTTTTTAGGTACCACCAATTTACACTGTGAAATTTAACCCCCACCCCTATATTTAACACAATGAAACTTGCAGAAAAATTTTTAATTATCTTGAAATTTTGTTGCATTCAAAAGAGAAACATTAGGATTTTTAAAAAAATTTTTCAGCTTACGGAAATAATGAAAATTATGATTGAAAAAACAATGTTTTCATTTTTGCACTGTTAAATCAATTGAAATTTAATGTAGCTAAAACAAGTTATGATAAAAGGATTTTTTTAAAATTCTATGAAAAATCAATTAATAGTCCGATTTTCACGAAAATTCCATAACTGAAATAGTTTTTTCCTAAATATATAGGGGAAATATATTTTTTTTTTATGAGGTCTACCCCCTCCTATTTTATTTTATGAGATAAAAAAAAAAATGAACCGTCAGAAAACTTTTTTACTTTTTATATAGTCTGAATAACTATATCCAAAAATTGTATAAAATACAACATAGTTTTTTTAGGAAAAATTAATGAAATCGGAAATAAAAAGTGCAAAAAAAATGTCATATTATTATTTGAAAACTTTTATTTTGCTTTTTTAATTGATATGAACTATTCTATTAAATTGTCAAGAAAAACAATTTTTTTTTTAAGAAATTAATTTTTAAGAGATTTTCAATCTTTGTTTGCTTAGATAATTTTTTTTTTTTTTAATGTTTAAAAATCTTTTTTTGTGTGTGTGTACAAATCGAATTTTTCATGAATATTTAAATATATGAATTTTAGAATTCAGGTGAACTAAAAATTTGTCCAATCCATGATATAAAAAGAATTTGTAATTTTTATTGTTGAATAGTAATCTGTGATTCTTAGAATATACAGAAGAGCAAAACTGACATATTTGTTTTTTACCTTGGAACTACAGACCAGACACTACTAGATTATTTTTGTTTTGTTTTTGTTTTTTTTAAGCATAAACTAATTCAACCTATCTTACAATAAAAGTAACTAACTCTTCATTATTCTATCAGTTTTTCTCTAAGAAAAAATATTCAAATTTTCATTCATTTCATTTATTTATCGATTTTATAATTTACCCAAACCCATAATTGGCAAAAAGTTACTTTCACTGTGAAATTTTAATAATAAATTTTAATAATAAAGTTCAATAGTAAATGTTACTAGTAAATTTTACAAGTAAGTAAAATTTTCATACATTTCATTTCTTTTTTGATTTAGAATTTGAATGGGCATAAATTCGACAGATATTTTATTTTAAAGTCAATTTCACTGTGAAATTTTAGTAGTAAAAGTACTTATTGTCTTTGCTTCAGTTACACAATATATATATATATATATAATATATATATAAGTAAAGTAAAGTCGACGGGGCGGCCTAAAGTCGGTATCAGCCAATCAGCGAGGTAGTCTATCCCCTTTTCAATAGCGCTAGACCAAGGAGATTGTTTTAGCATCTGGGGTGGGGCGCCACACCTACCATCAGCTCCTTACTTTACCGCACAAATCATACGCTGAGTTGGCGGGGACTGGTATCGAACTAGGAACCTTTTGGTTTCTATCCAAACGTTCTACTGACTGAGCTAACCCGGCCCCTTTATTCTGAAACTACCACAAAAAAAATCTTTCAAAAATCGTTGAAAACCAATAATCGATTATTGAATGTGCACAAGAAACAATTGTCGACTAAAGCCATCCATACATTTTAAATGTATAATTGTCAAGAGAGATAATATTCAAAGTTATAGTCCCTGTTTCCACATAAATAACCCTTTCGCATGTAAAACGAATTATTTTATTCATTTATTTTTTATTAACGGTGAGTAATTTTATCCAATCGAATAATTTGATCTTTGAATTAACTGTTTTTCTTTGTAACAACCCTGTATAATCGTTAATTTTTTTTTTTTTACGAGATTTTTGATAAACAAAGTTCGGAAATATTTATTTCCGTTTTATTCAAGATGGCCTAAACTGATCACGTGACCGTATTTTGGTTATCCCTACTGATGCATTATAAAATTCATTCATACAAAAAATTACAATTTCCTTGAAATAATTAATCTTTTTCCGCTTTCGTTTTCGTTATGGCTGATTTAGTGACGTCCAAATTAGTTAAACGCAGTTTTTATCGTAAAATTCAAAATGATTTAAAAATATCTAAATACATTCTTTCATGAAAAAAAAGAAAAAAAAACCCCAAAAACATAGCTTAAATCGCTTTCTAACTTTTCCCATCATGTGTACATAAAATCGATTGGACGTCCCTAGTTTTTCAATAAACATTGGTAACAATCAACCAATCAAAAGTCGGTATTCAGTTTGTATTCCGGTGTCGCATGACAATGAACCTGCCTGTATAAAGTTCTGGTACACCTAACATGTTTTTAATTAATTATCACCATAAATTGTAAAACTATCGACTACTTTAAGCTGTAACGATACATTGTTATTTCTCTTTCTGATATTTTTGTTCTTTGCCAAAGTAAAATGAAAATTAGAAATTAAAAAAAGTAGATCAGAATAAAAAAAAACCCATAAGATATATTTCCTGCGTGACCGGTTACACAGCCATCATAACTTTAAAAGTTTAGCGTCGAAGTAAAACTTCTTTTTACTAAGACAAAGAAGATGAAAAGGTAATTATCTTTTTTTTTGCACATGAAAAGGAGTTTTAATATATACATGCAAACTTTGTGTAAATTAAGACATATTGATATTTTAAAAAAGATTGATGATTATATTTTAGCAACAAGTGACACTTGTGTTATTTTCCGCAGTGCAATGTTATTCATGCGTTTCTAAGCAAACGATAACAGAAGTCTCATAAAATTTGTATTTGCGTGTTTAATCAGCGGAACAGTTGTATAAAATAAATGTGGTTTAATCATATATTTAATATTTCGTCCATTTATATATGTATTTTTTTTTTAGTTGATAAAAAAAGTTATCCCCGCCTTTTCGAGAACGTTGTTTATTTCCTCGTTAGCAACGAATTGTTTTTTACTTATCACTTTTTGGTTTGGATTAAAAAAATTTAATCTTAAAAATTCAATGAGTTAATTTTGTATCAGAATTCTTTTTACAAGAAGATTAAAATAAATCAAGAATTCATGAGAATCTATTCTTAACTACAATTCCTTTGAAAATGGATATAAATAGGTACACAATTTATTGAATGAATTTAATTGAATTACACACACACACAATGCCTGTCATGAATGTGTTAACGTCAACGAGAAATAAATTAGATTTTTTATTTATATATATTTATATATAAAAACAAAACAAAAGAGTATACTATAGAAATGTAATTCACCATCCTGATGTTTAATTTTATTTTACTGAACATTTACATAGAAAAAAGAAAAAGAATTACGTCTTTAACTCACTACAATTCACTAGGTACCACCAATTTTCCCTGTGAAATTACCCCCCCCCCTATATTTAACACAATGAAACTTGCATAAAAATTAATATTATTTTTTTTAAAAATTTCCATTAAACAAACTCCTGATGATTTTTGAAAAAATGTTTTCAGCTTACAGAAATAATGAAAATTATGATTGAAAAACAACGTTTTCATTTTTGCACTAACTAAAATTTAACGTAGCCAAAAACAAGTTACGAGATGAAAAATCAATTGATAGTCCGATTTTCACGAAAATTCCCATAACTATTTACCTTTGGATGTAAATATATCTGAAATAGCTTTTTCCTAAAATATATTAGGGGAAATATTTTTAGGGGCCCCATTTTATTTTATAAGATATTAAAAAAATGAACTGTCAAAAAACGTTTTTTACTTTTTTTCTATAAAGATAAGAGTCTGAATAACTATATCCAAAATTTGTATAATACTCAGGCAGTAGTTTTTTTAGGAAAAAATAATGAATTCTGAAATAAAAAGTACAAAAAAAATGTCATAATTCATTATTTGAAAACTTTTTTTTTTTAATTTTTTAATTGATATGTACTATATTCTATTAAATTGTCAAGAAAAATTTTTAAAGAAATTAATTTTTAAAGAGATCTTAAATCTTTTTGTGCGCTTAAATATTCTTTTTTTTTTCTGCGTGAAAATAGAAATTTTCACAGATATTTAAATATATGATTTTTTAGAATTCAGATGAACGAAAAATTTGTCTGATCCACAATATATTAGTATTTTAAAAGAATTTGTAATTTTTATTGTTGAATAGTAATGTTTGATTCTTATAATATATGGAATAGCAAAACTGACAACATTTGTAATACGTATTGTCTTTTTTTTGCTTTAATTACACTATAAGTTCAACTAAAAAAATATTCCGGAGTTATTCTGAAACTACCACAAAAGAAAAATCTTTCCAAAATCGTTGAAAACCAATAATCAGTTAGTGAATATGCCCAAGAAAAACAATTATGTCGATTACAGCCACACATACATTTAAATGTATAATTGTCAAAGAGAGATAATATGTAAATTTACAATCCCCATTTCTACATAAACATCACTGTGTTGCATGTAAAACGGACTATTTTATTTATTTATTCATTTTATTAATGGTGAGTAATTTTCCCCAATCGGATAATTTGATCTTTGAATTAACTGTTTTTCTTTGTAACACCCCTGTATGATCGTTAATTTTTGAGAGAGATTTTTTAAAAAACAAAGTTCAAAATTATTTACTTTCGTCTATTCAATATTGCCTAAACTGATCACATGACCCGAAAATGGTTATCCCTATAATTCACCCACACATTTTCTTTAGTCTTGCCCCTCCACGTCCACTAAGAAGATGGCAAATTAAGACGGATTGCTGATATATCATTTTTTAAAGACTAAAATATAACTATTCAGTTAAAACAAAAATAAATCAAGATAATAGGTGGAACCTACTTTTTATATGGATGGTGAATGTAAGTATTACATTTCTATGTATTAAAAAAAAATTATATTTCATTGGCATAGTGTTCTAGACAAGTACCAAAAAGAGTTTCAGAAGGCCCATAAAAGTTCAAGATTTTAATGTTTCATTGTATTTTTTTTATTGCACTTTCTCTTTTTAAAAACAAATGTCTATCATAATTTATTTGCACAGTTATATGATATCAAGTATGTCTATCTAATACAAATAATTTGCCCACAGTTGTATGCTTTCAAGTATTCCTATCTAATATAAATAATCTATACACAATTATATATTTAAGGGCAGGTCTTGTCTTACTGCAGAATATGCTGTTGGTATTTTGTAAGCTCTGCCAATATGGTGACCAAAGAAATAGAATTGTCAAAATTTTGCGGTCGTTTACAAAATCCAACACTAGGTAACAAAAAACATTGAAGAAGAAAATGAGAGAGAACACTTATAATTTAACATCTACTTTTTATTCAACAGGTCTTTTACTCTAGCTGGTCTGTTAGCTGCACTAATTTCCTCGTGTGGGGTTTCTCTTTAACATGAATAAAAATTACATACAAGCAAAACAATGCAAAAAAAAATTCCAGTTATACAAAAAATTACTTGCAGTAGAGGCTAGAAACGAACACCAAAATGACTTTTATGGTGGGTTTTCTTTTCCAGCAGCCGTTATGGTGAAGTATGGTCACACCCCAAAGTTAGCCTTTTTAAATGTAATTCTTCATTGGAAGAAAGGAAGAAAAAAGTTAGTTCGGACATAACAGTCCGAAGCTGTCTAACTGCTTTCAAAAATAGGGTGTTAAGCCTTAGCCTGACGAAAACCTGTCTACCTTGCCAAAAGCCACCAAGCCAAAAAGATCTTAAAAAATCAGGTATCCTCCCCGTCCCCCTCAGGGACTTCACAACTAACCAATCACAGGGCATCTAAAATTTGCAGCGCAAATTTCAAAAAAGGACCACGGTTGAATCCTAAAAATATGATTTTTTTACAAAATATCCCCCCTGGGGGGGGTGGGGGGTTGTTGTGGCTAATTTCAGTGAGATTTAAGAAAAAAAAAAATTTCTAAAGAATCTTTTTTCAATTGGAAAAGGTAAAAACCATAAATCCAAATATACTTCAATGTCATTCCAACAACTCATTCTCTTGTACCTAAGATTGACTTTTTATCAACCAAGAGAACTTAAATTATAATGCTGATTTTCATTCTCTTTCTATCTCCCTAACCATTTACAATTCACCTAACTTTGCCATTTCACTTTAATAAATACCACTCTTTCTCAGTTTTCAGTTTCTCTTTCTTGAATTGTTAGTTGGAGATTTGAGTATTATACTCCTATCTAGTAAAATAAATTTTATAATAGAATGGATTATTTAATTCATTAATTTTCTTCAAGCTTGGCATTCAACACAATTCCAGTGAGTTTTCAATTGGTCAAAACACTTTTGAAACTCTTCTTTTTTTATATGGTGTCAAGCTAAACCATTGGATTTCTTTTAATTTCTTTCACATCTTCAAATCTTAGCCCTGAAATTAATTTTCATTAAGTAATGTCTTATCCTATTTTTGAAAGAAACAATTCAAAATAATGGCTGTTTGAATGAAGTCTCTGATTTATTTATCATTTTTTTAAAACTTTTCCTATCCAAATATTTCACAAGTAGATTACTTTGAAAGATTGATAGAACGAGTAGTAAAGAAATGAAAGCAGAGTCAAAATATAAACCAGTTTGACAAATGATCTGATTAAAAACCATCCAAAGAAAACCAATTGACAGGACAAATATTTATGTTTAAGTAATTAGAAACAGAGACAGAGAACAGAGTGTCTATTTTAAAAGATTAAGATGATGATAAAATGGGTATTAAGAAAATAGCTTCTTGGTTGCTATAGCAACTACCATTATTTCTTACTGCTGAGTAACCAATCAATAAATCTGTTTTGATTACTGGACTTATTTTAAAACTTGTTTCAGACGATTGGGATTGTAGAATACAATGACTCCACATCTGAGATAATGAAGTGTTTACTTATTCAAAATGTGAAGAAACCATTTTCTAATGGAATTAGAGACCATAATTGTTTTAATTGAAATTGAGAAGGGTTAACCAATTAATCCAATGAGTTTTCCATTGGTCAAAGCACCTAAAACTCCCTTTTTTGATATGGGTAAAATTTGAGAATTATATTCTTTTCAGTGTCTTCCATGTCCAGAAATCTTACTTTTGGGATAAATTTTCAGTTTAGGAAACAAAAAAAAGAAAGAAAAAAGAATCTGTACAAGGCTAGGTGTGGTGAAAGTGTGGAAAGGTGTGCATTTACACAGTTGTGTTTCACCTAATACATTTTGTTCAAAAAGTATTGACACTGGCTTCATAATTTTATTTCAAAATTTTATCTAGATTGTCTAGATATCCTCACTGTGCTCATGTCTTCTGATGTAATGCATATGTAAATACCTTGGTACCTCCTCACTAATCTGATTGGACTGTGTCCTCTATAAAATATTGACACTGTGGTGGTACAAGTGCCTAAGCCTACTAGCCAGACTACCACCATGACTGCTCATAAGAGGTACTGCTACTTGACGCACCAGCTACTACTGCAATAATATACCTTACTACTAACTTCATAATATATCCCTTAATTTGGATATATCATCTTCATTTAAAGTTTTAGATACCCTTCCCCACACACACAAAAAATCATTAAAGTTTCAGTCTCAATATTTTTTTAATTACACTTTGTAAGTAAATGACTGCTAACCAGTAAACAGGCTTTTATTACGTCCCTGTAGTATTAGTGTTTACCTTTAACTTTTATTTTTTGTTTTTCTAATGATTAAACAGTGTGAGATTTAATGAGCTCTGTACAAAGTTAAGACATCTACTTTCATGTAGCTCTTCAGTTAATGGAAGAATCACAAGTAAAGATTTATCTATAAAGACAATACACACCAAATAAAAAGTAGTTATGCTATTGTAACTAGCATAGTTCTTTTAACTGGATTATTTATATATAAGTATTTCTGCCTATGATCAAAATGTATCTGTGTCTAGGATCTAAGTATCATCCTGAGAATCAGAATATTGTATCTGTACTCATGGTTATTTTGAAAACTATAAGATATGAAACAGTTATCATTTCCAAAGAATTTAAATGTTTCCTGAAAAATAAATACAAAATTATGAAAAAAAAACAAAATAAACAAAAAACACATAAAATATATAAACAAATATTTTGACTTTCTAAATTTTAAATTTCTTTCTTTTGGTAATAGTTTAATTTGATTTCCACGAGTATAGATACCACAATTTTTGAAGTTACAGCTATATAACAAACAAACAAAAAAACAAAAAAACAAAAAACAAAAAAAAACCCCAGGAAAACTTACTGTTTATTGTATAGATTGACACATTGCAGTGTAATCCAAATGTGTTATTTCAGTATTATTAAAATTTATCATTTTGTGGATTTAAGCCATATTTGTTCCCTTTGTAAAATAAATAATCCTTTGAAATTCAACTGATTGGTATTGATTTCAGTGCAGGTTCAGGTTCAAGTTCTAACTACTGATATTTCTATAGAAGTATAGAGATAATCAATAATTCTTCTTTGACACATGTAACAATCAAAAACTCCTTTTAAGAATCAATTACCATGAATTCTGTTTATATTTATAACCTTTTGTTGTTGTTGTTTCAGAAAGACTTGTTAAACTGACAGTTCATTGAAGAATCCTGAAATCATGGCAGGAGATTCAAGAAAGAAGTTTCTGTTAACAACAGCTGCCAACCATTTTTCAATCCAGTTGAAAGATCCTGGTGATTTGTATCAGACTGAAGAATTAAATAATTTCTTGGATGATGGCAATGTCAATATTTTGACATGCAATTACAATGAACAGTCAAAACAAATCAAATTTAGTAATAATGTAAGTAAAAACAAAACACAAAAAAAAAAAACAATTTTATTTCAAGGATTTTATTTGGATTATCATATTTTTTAAAAAAATATTCAGACTTAGACAAAATGTTCATGAAAAAACTTTAAGTTAATTGTTTTAATTCTTTATATAAATATTTGTTGGCTTGTATCTGTTATTAAAGTCATTACTACTATGTATTAGTGTTTCCCAACCTTGTTGTACAAATGCCCACCCAAAACATTTGGATAATTTTTACTGCCCCCAAATTATATCCTTATGTAAATCATTACTCCTAATACCCCCCACACAGTGGGTGGGGGGCAATATAGACTCAGTTGTGAAATATTAGCATCACTAATTGTGGATGGATCAGTTTCAATTTTCTTGTTTGAAAGATGATTGCTGCTGCACTTTTAAATCATGTATTAATTTGTTTGGCAATTATCAGAGTTTATTATTATTATAAATTAAAAATCATACAAGATGTTTTGAATTTGACCAAAGACCTATAAAACTGCCCATTTCAAATGGCAGCTACATTCACGCACCTAATCAAATTTTTATATTATCATCATGATAAGGGAAGAACAACAGTGTGTTGTTCTTCCCTTATCATGATGATAATATACAAATTTTCTCATCACCCCTTTGAGCCTCTAAATTCTTCCTGTGAAATAAGTTTTGCCACGATCCCCTCATAACTCATTCTGTATTTGAAATATTTATAAGCAGAATGAACTTTAATTTTGTAAATTTATACTTTATACAGACTTGTGTATTAGTCAATCCCATTGTAGGTTGACCATTAATAAAAGTTTATTAGGGATGTACAAATTTACACACGTGCTAAAGCACAGTTTTTTGGTTTTTTTTAAAGTCATCCCAAATTGGCTAATTATCGGATTTGATAAAATTTTTGGGATCTAAAGCAATAAAAGATGTGGTTTCTTTTAAAATAAATTTTTCTCAAAATTTTGAAGACAACATGTTCTTTATTGTTTTATTGTCCTGTGTCCTCCCCCCCTTCAATCATTTTGTTAATTTGACTCCATTAATGTAAGTGTACATGAATAATTTTACATGTTTTTAATATCATGCGCATGATAACAAAAGAAGAAACAAAAAATATGTTGTCTTCATGATTTTGAGAAAAAAAGAATCTTTTAAAAGAAATTTCATTTTTTATTGTGTGATTTGCTAATAAAATGGTCAATATTTAAAATACCGACCATTTCATTAGCCAATCACACAAAAATATATATTTACCCAACCCCTCTGTCATGGGCTGCATGTGACACAAGGTAAATTTTAAGTTGAGTACATCTGGTTTGAATTTATTTTATTTTTCTCCTAGACTGGTTGTCATACCAAGGATAAAGAGCCCTGTCTACCCTACTATTTACCCATAGCTGTGGGAAGAAGAGGTGGATTCATACCTTTCCCAAGAGCATTAGAATGAAGTTAAACACAAATAGTTTCATCCAGGATTTAAACTCTGGTCGCTGATTCTATTTCCTACAATGATAACCATTACATTATGAGCATCTCAATCATAAAAAGATCTTAATACATTTCAACACTTTGTAATTTAACTATGTTTGCACAAATTCAAATTCCTATGAGTAAAGATGCAGACAAACATTCAGAACGCAATAATTACCAATTCAGTTTATTTGAATAGGATAGAAAGTACCATGTCTTTTTAAAGACTTAGGTGATTACAGCACTCCATGGCTTTTTTGATCAATAAACTCTATTGCTATTATTATTACTATAACTGTTCATCACTACGAATCCAAAACTTAGTCGGAATTAAATGACCCACTGAGGTTGATATGCCATAAACAAACAAACAAACCATAACTTTTCATTGGAGTGGGTTTTATTGCCTACTCTATGGTTTTGAATTTGTAGTTTTTCTTCTGGACTGATCATTCACCATCATCTGGCTAGAGAGTCCAATCTACTTTGCTATTTACCCATAGATGAAGGAGGGAGAAGTGAATTCATGCCTTTCCCAAGGGCATTTGTTCAAAGTCAATGCAAACTACCTCAGCTGGAATTTGAACTTGGATGACCAATTTTATTATTTGTGCTAATAACAATGTACTCCATTTTTGTATTAATACAATATACTACATTTGAAAAAGAAAAAGGTAAATAGTTTATTAGTTTAACTTTTAGTCATTTTAGATTTTATTTACTATTTCCTAAAATTAATATTTTTCAAAAGATTTGTTCTTTTTGCAAATAACATTAAATGACAGAATTTCTTGACCTTTCTTTTTATTCTTATAGATTGGACCTTCAGGTAACAATGTTTTAGTTTACTTTAAATTGCGTCCTGATATAATCACTCCTGACAATCTCCACCAAATATCTGTGTGTCATCGATGCTTGATTCTCCTGTCAGCACTTTATATCATGTCATCCAAAAGATTTATGCTCCAATCTTTCTGGAAGGTTCTGGATGGAGCCAAAAGGTTGATCCACAGTTACAGAATTTACTCACAGAATTGGAAATGGGATTGGGTAGTGCTGTGAGGAAACTGTCTCCAGTTAAATCCAGCCAGAAATCTGACATTCTCAGTGAAGACAGTTTTGGAGGTAAGTAATTTTTTTTTTTTTTTGAGAACACATCAGTTGGACATTTTCTATTTAACAAACATAATTCATTAAATGAAAACAAAATCAAAAGCTAATATCCATAATTTTAAAGTATTGAAATCTAATAAGAAAAGATTTACTTACAATTTATTTTGTTCATGATGACTAGAAATTCAATTCAGGGTTTTCAGCATTATAGAATCAAAATAGATTTATCAAGTTGCATCTCTTCGCAGATTTTCCAGTGGAGATATTTGCATACTTTGTTGTGACGGGCAGTTGTTGTGAATCTAAAACAAATGATGGGGCTAAGATTCAGAATTACCTCTACAGAAATTGGAAATACACTTGAAATTTACCAGACTTTACCTCAATTTATCAACTTGTGTGATACTCGTGTGATTGTGTGACATCAAAGGTTACTACAAGTGTATAATGTCATCAGTAGGTGAAAGTAAACATGTTTTTGTAAGAAACACACAAACTACATTCATAATGATACTGCTAAGATGAGCAAACGTTATTTATCTTTTTTAAATACCTTGTTCAGTGGCCAAGAGGCTGCTGATGATGCTAGGGATGGCAGTCCTACTTTTAGCCACCCAAAACTGTGTTATCACATATGTCAAGTTTATTTACTTGTAAAATCTGTAAGTAGATAAAAAGTATTTTAATTTTGTTTGGTTTAACTTGTGAGTTTGTTACCAGTTTCATATTAAGAACTTCTTACTTAATTCTTAGGTGAATAGCAATGGAATTATAATGATGTTGGCATCCATTAGTCTCACAAGACCACGGATCTGCATCTGGATCAGATTGGAGGTTTGGGAAAGGGTTGTATGGAAAACCATCAGTTGTCCATGCAGCAAATAATCCCTATTTCTGCAACTGGTGATGTCTAAAGGAAAAAGTAACATTTAATCCAATTTGATGCCAATGTCATTTGTATGAAATGTCAAAGGAGGATGAAAACAATGACTAGATTTATTAGTTTTGAATTTAGAATTGTCTTTCTCCTAGACTAGTTTCCTAACCAGGCTAAAGATACCAGTATGCCCTACTATTTTACCCATAGCTGCAGGGAGAAGAGATGGATTCATGCCTTTCTTTAGGACACAATTCCTGAGCTTGAACTTGGCTTATCAATTACATTTTCTTTGCTGATTATCATTATGCTACCCACTCCTCTGATTATCATTATGCTACTCACTCCTCTGATTATCATTATGCTACCCACTCCTCTGATTATCATTATGCTACCCACTCCTCTGATTATCATTATGCTACCCACTCCTCTGATTATCATTATGCTACCACTCCTCTGATTATCATTATGCTACCCACTTCTCTGATTATCATTATGCTACCCACTCCTCTGATTATCATTATGCTCCTCTGATTATCATTATGCTACCCACTCCTCTGATTATCATTATGCTACCCATCCTCTGATTATCATTATGCTACCCACTCTCTGATTATCATTATGCTACTCACTCCTCTTTAATAGAATTTAAAACTCCTTATATATGTATTGATTTAAAAAAAGTTCAGCCTATTTTTAGCTCAGAGAAAATGATAAAGTTGTTTTATCTGTTATTTTCTAAAATGAGATATACATGTCAATAAGAAATTGTGTATCTAATCTTAATATATTCTTTGAAATTCCCCAAATCTTTCTTTCTGAAAACAGATTATTCATCATTCTAAGATAATTCTCATAATCTCCAATGTTACTTAATCTGTAAAAAAATACTTTCAAGTTGTCTTCATGTGTTTCATTTAAGTCTCACTTTTAAAAAAAATTTGTCCAAGCTCTGTGTGGATTGTGGGTGCCATCTAGAGGACCTGCTAAGAGTGATGTCTGATAGGGATGGATGGCAAGAGAGAATCAAAGAAATGTGTGCTATCAGTATGATTTGATACTGATTCAGATTATTAGTTACATTGTTTAATTAAATCTACACTAGCAATGAAAAGTGGTTTCTTTGTTTATTGTAGGTATTCTGACCCCAGCCGATGAATTCCAATTTTGGAGTGAGGTAGCCATAAGTGGACAGAGGACAGATGTACGTGAAAGGGCCAGACATTTTCAAGAATTGTTCCAACCAATTTCCAAAGATTATGGCAGTGGATTAGATTGCTTGTCAATGCAAGATGTCTTAGAACTGATAGAATTGACCCTGGATGTCTTAGATGATTTATGGAAACAGACGGAATTTGAACCTCCTTATCCAGAAAACAGAATGAAACATCTTATGGATATTATTGGTTTGTATAACAAATTCGTTTTACATTTTCTGCATCTTTTATTTTGAGTCTACACGTCATTTCATGTAGTTTTTTTAATCTATGTTAGCTAAGTAAACAAAAATCCCTTTGAGTTTTTTCCATTTTTTAGCATTTTACTTTTATTGTAAAAATTAGGTTTTCTATTCATTTTCTATATCCAGAAAAAAATTCAGTGTTAGCAAAAGTATTTTTAACCTCTTTTTAAAAAATAGAAAAAATTAAACTCTCCACAATTTCTCATTTTGGAAATTTTCTTTGTATAATGTTCTCTTGCATGTTTATACTTTATTTTACAATCATCCTTTTAAATTGAACATAACAATCTTTACCACTTCCTTTTAGCTTCTTCATTGGCCGTTATGTGAAGAAGAAACTTTCTGAAGTTGACATCTGGTATGGATCTTATATTAAAATCCATGAAGCTCTTCGTTCAGAGTATCTGTGTGTGTGAAACTTGGATAAGTGCTTGTGAATCCCTGACACTCCACTATGGAAACGCTACAGCCCTCATCCTTGGAAAGGCAACAAGTTTGTACCAAAACATCTACAGCAACTGGCACAGAGAATAGAAGAGTTAAACCTGTTTATCTATTTGTATTTGTATGAAAATAAACTACTATTATCCTAGATGTAAAAAAAATCTTCTTCTAGATTAGTTGCCTAAACAAGGCTAAATAACCAGGTCTGTCCTACTATTTACTCCTAATTGTTGAGAATAGATTCATGCCTTTTCCAATGGAATTAGTGTAAATTGAAAACACAAACAGCCTTGTCTGGATTTGAACTCGGGTCATAATTCCATTATACTTAGACTAGTGGGAAGAAGCTTAACAACTTGTAGAAATGGAATTAATGACCCGAGTTCAAATCCAGAACAAGGCTGTTTGTGTTCAATTTACACTAATTCCATTGGAAAAGGCATGAATCTATTCTCAACCAATTAGGAGTAAATAGTAGGACAGACCTGGTTATTAGCCTTGTTTAGGCAACTAATCTAGAAGAAGATTTTTTTTTACATCTAGGATAATAGTAGTTTATTTCATACAAATACAAATAGATAAAAGTTACCTCTTCTATTCTCTGTGCCAGTTGCTGTAGATGTTTTGGTACAAACTTGTTGCCTTTCCAAGGATGAGGCTGTAGCGTTCCATAAGTGGAGTGTCAGGGATTCACAAGCACTTATCCAAGTTTCACACACACAGAACCTGAACGAAGAGCTTCATGGATTTTATATAAGATCCATACCAGATGTCAACTCAGAAGTTTCTTCTTCACATAACGGCCAATAGAAGAAGCTAAAAGAAGTGGTAAAGATTGTTATGTTCAATTTAAAAGGATGATTGTAAAATAAAGTATAAACATGCAAGAGAACATTATACAAAGAAAATTTCCAAATGAGAAATTGTGGAGATTTAATTTTTCTATTTTTAAAAAAGAGGTTAAAAATACTTTTGCTAACACTGAATTTTTCTCTGGATATAGAAAATGAATAGAAAACCTAATTTTTACAATAAAAAGTAAAATGCTAAAATGGAAAAACTCAAAGGGATTTTTGTTTACTTAGCAACATAGATTAAAAAACTACATGAAATGACGTGTAGACTCAAAATAAAGATGCAGAAAATGTAAAACGAATTTGTTATACAAACCAAAATATCCATAAGATGTTTCATTCTGTTTTCTGGATAAGAGGTTCAAATTCCGTCTGTTTCCATAAATCATCTAAGACATCCAGGGTCAATTCTATCAGTTCTAAGACATCTTGCATTGACAAGCAATCTAATCCACTGCCATAATCTTTGGAAATTGGTTGGAACAATTCTTGAAATGTCTGGCCCTTTCACGTACATCTGTCCTCTGTCCACTTATGGCTACCTCACTCCAAAATTGGAATTCGCTGGTGTCAGAATACCTACAATAAAAACAAAGAAACCACTTTTCATTGCTAGTGTAGATTTAATTAAACAATGTAACTAATAATCTGAATCAGTATCAAATCATACTGATAGCACACATTTCTTTGATTCTCTCTTGCCATCCATCCCTATCAGACATCACTCTTAGCAGTCCTCTAGATGGCACCCACAATCCACACAGAGCTTGGACAAATTTTTTAAAAGTGAGACTAAATGAAAAACACATGAAAGACAATTGAAAGTATTTTTTACAGATAAGTAACATTGGATTATGAGAATTATCTTAGAATGATGAATAATCTGTTTTCAGAAGAAAAGATTTGGGGAATTTCAAAGAATATATTAAGATTAGATACAACAATTTCTTATTGACATGTTATCTCATTTTAGAAAATAACAGATAAACAACTTTATCATTTTTCTCTGAGCCTAAAAATAGGCTGAACTTTTTTTAAATCAATACATATATAAGGAGTTTAAATTCTATTAAAGAGATTAGCATAATGATAATCAGAGTGGGTAGCATAATGATAATCAGAGGATGGGTAGATGTGGGTAGCATAATGATAATCAGAGGAGTGTAGCATAATGATAATCAGGGAGTGGGTAGCATAATGATATCAGAGAAGTGGGTAGCATAATGATAATCAGAGGAGTGGTAGCATAATGATAATCAGAGGAGTGGGTAGCCATATGATAATCAGAGAGTAGCATAATGGTAGCATAATGATAATCAGAGGAGTGAGTAGCATAATGATAATCAGAGGTGGGTAGCATAATGATAATCAGCAAAGAAAATGTAATTGATAAGCCAAGTTCAAGCTCAGGAATTGTGTCTAAAGAAAGGCATGAATCCATCTCTTCTCCCTGCAGCTATGGGTAAAATAGTAGGGCATACTGGTATCTTTAGCCTGGTTAGGAAACTAGTCTAGGAGAAAGACAATTCTAAATTCAAAACTAATAAATCTAGTCATTGTTTTTCATCCTCCTTGACATTTCATACAAATGACATTGGCATCAAATTGGATTAAATGTTACTTTTCCTTTAGACATCACCAGTTGCAGAAATAGGGATTATTTGCTGCATGGACAACTGATGGTTTCCATACAACCCTTTCCCAAACCTCCAATCTGATCCAGATGCAGATCCGTGGTCTTGTGAGACTAATGGATGCCAACATCATTATAATCCATTGCTATTCACCTAAGAATTAAGTAGAAGTTCTTAATATGAAACTGGTAAACAAACTCACAAGTTAAACCAAACAAAATAAAAATACTTTTATCTACTTACTATTTTACAAGTAAATAAACTTGACATATGTGATACAACAGTTTTGGGTGGCTAAAGTAGGGACTGCCATCCCTAGCATCATCAGCAGCCTCTTGGCCACTGAACAAGGTATTTAAAAAGATAAATAACTTTGCTCATCTTAGCAGTATCATTATGAATGTAGTTTGTGTGTTTCTTACAAAAACATGTTTACTTTCACCTACTGATGACATAATTTACAACTTGTAGTAACCTTTGATGTCACACAATCACACGAGTATCACACAAGTTGATAAATTGAGGTAAAGTCTGGTAAATTTCAAGTGTATTTCCAATTTCTGTAGAGGTAATTCTGAATCTTAGCCCCTCATTGTTTTAGATCACAACAACTGCCCGTCACAACAAAGTATGCAAATATCTCCACTGGAAAATCTGCGAAGAGATGCAACTTGATAAATCTATTTTGATTCTATTATGCTGAAAACCCTGAATTGAATTTCTAGTCATCATGAACAAAAATAAATTGTAAGTAAATCTTTTCTTATTAATTTCATACTTTAAAATTATGGATATTAGCTTTTGATTTTGTTTCATTTAATGATTATGTTGTTAAATAGAAAATGTCCACTATGTGTTCTTCAAAAAAAAAAAAAAAAAATTACTTACCTCCAAAACTGTCTTCACTGAGAATGTCAGATTTCTGGCTGGATTAACTGGAGCAGTTTCCTCACAGCACTACCAATCCCATCTTCCAATTCTGTGAGTAAAATTCTTGTAACTGTGATCAACCTTTTGGCTCCATCCAGAACCTTCCAGAAGATTGGAGCATAAATCTTTTGGATGACATGATATAAAGTGCTGACAGGAGAATCAAGCATCGATGACACACAGTATTTTGGTGGAGATTGTCAGAGTGATTTATTAGGACGCCAATTTAAAGTAAACTAAAACAGTGTTACCTGAAGTCCAATCTAATAAGAATAAAGAAAAGGTCAAGAAATTCTGTCATTTAATGTTATTGCAAAAAGAACAAATCTTTTGAAAACAATATTAATTTAGGAAAAGTAAATAAAATCTAAAATGACTAAAAAGTTAAACTAATAAACTATTACTTTTTCTTTTTCAAATGTAGATATTGTATTAATACAAAAGATGGAAGTACATGTATATTAGCACAAATAATAAAATTGGTCATCCAAGTCAAATCCAGCTGAGGTAGTTTGCATTGACTTTGAACAAATGCCCTGGGAAAGGCAGAATTCACTTCTCCCTCCTTCATTATGCGTAAATAGCAAAGTAGATTAGGACTCTCTAGCCAGATGATGGTGAATGATCAGTCCAGAGAAAAACTACAAATTCAAAACCATAGAGTAGGCAATAAAACCCACTCAATGAAAAGTTATGGTTGTTGTTTGTTTTTTATGGCATATCAACTCAGTGGGTTCATTAATTCCGACTAAGTTTGGATTCGAGTGATGAACAGTTATAGTAATAATAATAGCAATAGAGTTTTATTGATCAAAAAAGCCATGGAGTGCTGTAATCACCTAAGTCTTTAAAAAGACATGGTACTTTCTATCCTATTCAAATAAACTGAATTGGTAATTATGCGTTCTGATTGTTTGTCTGCATCTTACTCTCATAGAATTGAATTTGTGCAAACATAGTTAATACAAAGTGTTGAAATGTATTAAGATCTTTTATGATTGAGATGCCATAATGTAAGCGGTATCATTGTAGGGAAATAGAATCAGCGACCAGAGTTTAAATCCTGGATGAAACTATTGTGTTTAACTTCATTCTAATGCTCTTGGGAAAGGTATGAATCCCACCTCTTCTTCCACAGCTATGCGGTAAATAGTAAGGGTAGACAGGCTCTTTATCCTTGGTATGACAACCAGTCTAGGAGAAAATAAATAAATTCAACCAGATGTACTCAACTTAAAATTTACCTTGTGTCACATGCAGCCATGACAGAGGGGTTGGGTAAAATATATATTTGTGTGATTGCTAATGAAATGGTCGGTATTTTAAATATTGAACCATTTTATAGCAAATCACACAATAAAAATGAATTTCTTTTAAAAGATTCTTTTTTTCTCAAAATCATGAAGACAACATATTTTTTGTGCTTCTTTTGTTATTCATGCGCAGATATTAAAACATGTAAAATTATCATGTACACTACATTATGGAGTCAAATTAACAAATGATTGAAGGGGGGAGACACAGACAATAAAACAATAAAGAACTGTTGTCTTCAAAATTTGAGAAAAATTTATTTTAAAAAAAACCACATCTTTTTATTGCTTTAGATCCCAAAAAATTTTATCAAATCCGATAATTAGCCAATTGATGACTTAAAAAAAACCAAAAAACTTGCTTTAGCACGTGTGTAAATTTGTACATCCCTAAAAACTTTTATTAATGGTCAACCTACAATGGATTGACTAATACACAAGTCTGTATAAAGTATAAATTTAAAAATTAAAGTTTTCTGCTTATAAATATTTCAAATACAGAATGAGTTATGAGGGATCGTGGCAAAACTTATTTCACAGGAAGAATTTAGAGGCTCAAAGGGTGATGAGAAAATTATATATCATATAAGGGAAGAACACACTAGTTGATCTTATTGATGATAATATAAAAATTTAATTAGGTGCGTGAATGTTAGCTGCCATTTGAAATGGGCAGTTTTATAGGTCTTAGGTCAAATTCAAAACATCTTGTATGATTTTATATAATAATAATTGATAATTGCCAATATATTAAATGCATCAGAATCATTTTTTCTGATCATCCACAATTAGTGATGCTAATATTTCACAACTGAGTCTATATGCCCCCCACCCACTGTGTGGGGGGTAATATTAGTG
>JALAJA010001693.1:0-21110 GCA_023376005.1 Doryteuthis pealeii | reverse complement strand
ACAAATATACAAATATACTGTGACATATATAAAAAAAGATTGTTATGGTAAAAGTGCAGATAATTCATGACTTCCTCATTCATAAATTCTTGTGGAAGTGCCAGGGTTAGGCACTTTGTTCTTAGGTAGGTCACACAAATATACAAATATACTGTGACAATAATAAAAAATATGTTATGGTAAAAGTGCAGATAATTCATGACTTCCCTCATTCATCAATTCTTGGTGGAAGTGCCAGGGTTAGGCACTTTGTTCTTAGGTAGGTCACACAAATATACAAATATACTGTGACAATAATAAAGATATGTTATGGTAAAAGTGCAGATAATTCATGACTTCCTCATTCATCAATTCTTGGTGGAAGTGCCAGGGTTAGGCACTTTGTTCTTAGGTAGGTCACACAAATATACAAATATACTGTGACAATAATAAAGATATGTTATGGTAAAAGTGCAGATAATTCATGACTTCCTCATTCATCAATTCTTGGTGGAAGTGCCAGGGTTAGGCACTTTGTTCTTAGGTAGGTCACACAAATATACAAATATACTGTGACAATAATAAAGATATGTTATGGTAAAAGTGCAGATAATTCATGACTTCCTCATTCATCAATTCTTGGTGGAAGTGCCAGGGTTAGGCACTTTGTTCTTAGGTAGGTCACACAAATATACAAATATACTGTGACAATAATAAAGATATGTTATGGTAAAAGTGCAGATAATTCATGACTTCCTCATTCATCAATTCTTGGTGGAAGTGCCAGGGTTAGGCACTTTGTTCTTAGGTAGGTCACACAAATATACAAATATACTGTGACAATAATAAAGATATGTTATGGTAAAAGTGCAGATAATTCATGACTTCCTCATTCATCAATTCTTGGTGGAAGTGCCAGGGTTAGGCACTTTGTTCTTAGGTAGGTCACACAAATATACAAATATACTGTGACAATAATAAAGATATGTTATGGTAAAAGTGCAGATAATTCATGACTTCCTCATTCATCAATTCTTGGTGGAAGTGCCAGGGTTAGGCACTTTGTTCTTAGGTAGGTCACACAAATATACAAATATACTGTGACAATAATAAAGATATGTTATGGTAAAAGTGCAGATAATTCATGACTTCCTCATTCATCAATTCTTGGTGGAAGTGCCAGGGTTAGGCACTTTGTTCTTAGGTAGGTCACACAAATATACAAATATACTGTGACAATAATAAAGATATGTTATGGTAAAAGTGCAGATAATTCATGACTTCCTCATTCATCAATTCTTGGTGGAAGTGCCAGGGTTAGGCACTTTGTTCTTAGGTAGGTCACACAAATATACAAATATACTGTGACAATAATAAAGATATGTTATGGTAAAAGTGCAGATAATTCATGACTTCCTCATTCATCAATTCTTGGTGGAAGTGCCAGGGTTAGGCACTTTGTTCTTAGGTAGGTCACACAAATATACAAATATACTGTGACAATAATAAAGATATGTTATGGTAAAAGTGCAGATAATTCATGACTTCCTCATTCATCAATTCTTGGTGGAAGTGCCAGGGTTAGGCACTTTGTTCTTAGGTAGGTCACACAAATATACAAATATACTGTGACAATAATAAAGATATGTTATGGTAAAAGTGCAGATAATTCATGACTTCCTCATTCATCAATTCTTGGTGGAAGTGCCAGGGTTAGGCACTTTGTTCTTAGGTAGGTCACACAAATATACAAATATACTGTGACAATAATAAAGATATGTTATGGTAAAAGTGCAGATAATTCATGACTTCCTCATTCATCAATTCTTGGTGGAAGTGCCAGGGTTAGGCACTTTGTTCTTAGGTAGGTCACACAAATATACAAATATACTGTGACAATAAAAGATATGTTATGGTAAAAGTGCAGATAATTCATGACTTCCTCATTCATCAATTCTTGGTGGAAGTGCCAGGGTTAGGCACTTTGTTCTTAGGTAGGTCACACAAATATACAAATATACTGTGACAATAATAAAGATATGTTATGGTAAAAGTGCAGATAATTCATGACTTCCTCATTCATCAATTCTTGGTGGAAGTGCCAGGGTTAGGCACTTTGTTCTTAGGTAGGTCACACAAATATACAAATATACTGTGACAATAATAAAGATATGTTATGGTAAAAGTGCAGATAATTCATGACTTCCTCATTCATCAATTCTTGGTGGAAGTGCCAGGGTTAGGCACTTTGTTCTTAGGTAGGTCACACAAATATACAAATATACTGTGACAATAATAAAGATATGTTATGGTAAAAGTGCAGATAATTCATGACTTCCTCATTCATCAATTCTTGGTGGAAGTGCCAGGGTTAGGCACTTTGTTCTTAGGTAGGTCACACAAATATACAAATATACTGTGACAATAATAAAGATATGTTATGGTAAAAGTGCAGATAATTCATGACTTCCTCATTCATCAATTCTTGGTGGAAGTGCCAGGGTTAGGCACTTTGTTCTTAGGTAGGTCACACAAATATACAAATATACTGTGACAATAATAAAGATATGTTATGGTAAAAGTGCAGATAATTCATGACTTCCTCATTCATCAATTCTTGGTGGAAGTGCCAGGGTTAGGCACTTTGTTCTTAGGTAGGTCACACAAATATACAAATATACTGTGACAATAATAAAGATATGTTATGGTAAAAGTGCAGATAATTCATGACTTCCTCATTCATCAATTCTTGGTGGAAGTGCCAGGGTTAGGCACTTTGTTCTTAGGTAGGTCACACAAATATACAAATATACTGTGACAATAATAAAGATATGTTATGGTAAAAGTGCAGATAATTCATGACTTCCTCATTCATCAATTCTTGGTGGAAGTGCCAGGGTTAGGCACTTTGTTCTTAGGTAGGTCACACAAATATACAAATATACTGTGACAATAATAAAGATATGTTATGGTAAAAGTGCAGATAATTCATGACTTCCTCATTCATCAATTCTTGGTGGAAGTGCCAGGGTTAGGCACTTTGTTCTTAGGTAGGTCACACAAATATACAAATATACTGTGACAATAATAAAGATATGTTATGGTAAAAGTGCAGATAATTCATGACTTCCTCATTCATCAATTCTTGGTGGAAGTGCCAGGGTTAGGCACTTTGTTCTTAGGTAGGTCACACAAATATACAAATATACTGTGACAATAATAAAGATATGTTATGGTAAAAGTGCAGATAATTCATGACTTCCTCATTCATCAATTCTTGGTGGAAGTGCAGGGTTAGGCACTTTGTTCTTAGGTAGGTCACACAAATATACAAATATACTGTGACAATAATAAAGATATGTTATGGTAAAAGTGCAGATAATTCATGACTTCCTCATTCATCAATTCTTGGTGGAAGTGCCAGGGTTAGGCACTTTGTTCTTAGGTAGGTCACACAAATATACAAATATACTGTGACAATAATAAAGATATGTTATGGTAAAGTGCAGATAATTCATGACTTCCTCATTCATCAATTCTTGGTGGAAGTGCCAGGGTTAGGCACTTTGTTCTTAGGTAGGTCACACAAATATACAAATATACTGTGACAATAATAAAGATATGTTATGGTAAAAGTGCAGATAATTCATGACTTCCTCATTCATCAATTCTTGGTGGAAGTGCCAGGGTTAGGCACTTTGTTCTTAGGTAGGTCACACAAATATACAAATATACTGTGACAATAATAAAGATATGTTATGGTAAAAGTGCAGATAATTCATGACTTCCTCATTCATCAATTCTTGGTGGAAGTGCCAGGGTTAGGCACTTTGTTCTTAGGTAGGTCACACAAATATACAAATATACTGTGACAATAATAAAGATATGTTATGGTAAAAGTGCAGATAATTCATGACTTCCTCATTCATCAATTCTTGGTGGAAGTGCCAGGGTTAGGCACTTTGTTCTTAGGTAGGTCACACAAATATACAAATATACTGTGACAATAATAAAGATATGTTATGGTAAAAGTGCAGATAATTCATGACTTCCTCATTCATCAATTCTTGGTGGAAGTGCCAGGGTTAGGCACTTTGTTCTTAGGTAGGTCACACAAATATACAAATATACTGTGACAATAATAAAGATATGTTATGGTAAAAGTGCAGATAATTCATGACTTCCTCATTCATCAATTCTTGGTGGAAGTGCCAGGGTTAGGCACTTTGTTCTTAGGTAGGTCACACAAATATACAAATATACTGTGACAATAATAAAGATATGTTATGGTAAAAGTGCAGATAATTCATGACTTCCTCATTCATCAATTCTTGGTGGAAGTGCCAGGGTTAGGCACTTTGTTCTTAGGTAGGTCACACAAATATACAAATATACTGTGACAATAATAAAGATATGTTATGGTAAAAGTGCAGATAATTCATGACTTCCTCATTCATCAATTCTTGGTGGAAGTGCCAGGGTTAGGCACTTTGTTCTTAGGTAGGTCACACAAATATACAAATATACTGTGACAATAATAAAGATATGTTATGGTAAAAGTGCAGATAATTCATGACTTCCTCATTCATCAATTCTTGGTGGAAGTGCCAGGGTTAGGCACTTTGTTCTTAGGTAGGTCACACAAATATACAAATATACTGTGACAATAATAAAGATATGTTATGGTAAAAGTGCAGATAATTCATGACTTCCTCATTCATCAATTCTTGGTGGAAGTGCCAGGGTTAGGCACTTTGTTCTTAGGTAGGTCACACAAATATACAAATATACTGTGACAATAATAAAGATATGTTATGGTAAAAGTGCAGATAATTCATGACTTCCTCATTCATCAATTCTTGGTGGAAGTGCCAGGGTTAGGCACTTTGTTCTTAGGTAGGTCACACAAATATACAAATATACTGTGACAATAATAAAGATATGTTATGGTAAAAGTGCAGATAATTCATGACTTCCTCATTCATCAATTCTTGGTGAAGTGCCAGGGTTAGGCACTTTGTTCTTAGGTAGGTCACACAAATATACAAATATACTGTGACAATAATAAAGATATGTTATGGTAAAAGTGCAGATAATTCATGACTTCCTCATTCATCAATTCTTGGTGGAAGTGCCAGGGTTAGGCACTTTGTTCTTAGGTAGGTCACACAAATATACAAATATACTGTGACAATAATAAAGATATGTTATGGTAAAAGTGCAGATAATTCATGACTTCCTCATTCATCAATTCTTGGTGGAAGTGCCAGGGTTAGGCACTTTGTTCTTAGGTAGGTCACACAAATATACAAATATACTGTGACAATAATAAAGATATGTTATGGTAAAAGTGCAGATAATTCATGACTTCCTCATTCATCAATTCTTGGTGGAAGTGCCAGGGTTAGGCACTTTGTTCTTAGGTAGGTCACACAAATATACAAATATACTGTGACAATAATAAAGATATGTTATGGTAAAAGTGCAGATAATTCATGACTTCCTCATTCATCAATTCTTGGTGGAAGTGCCAGGGTTAGGCACTTTGTTCTTAGGTAGGTCACACAAATATACAAATATACTGTGACAATAATAAAGATATGTTATGGTAAAAGTGCAGATAATTCATGACATCAGATAATTCATGACTTTCATTCATCAATTCTTGGTGGAAGTGCCAGGGTTAGGCACTTTGTTCTTAGGTAGGTCACACAAATATACAAATATACTGTGACAATAATAAAGATATGTTATGGTAAAAGTGCAGATAATTCATGACTTCCTCATTCATCAATTCTTGGTGAAGTGCCAGGGTTAGGCACTTTGTTCTTAGGTAGGTCACACAAATATACAAATATACTGTGACAATAATAAAGATATGTTATGGTAAAAGTGCAGATAATTCATGACTTCCTCATTCATCAATTCTTGGTGGAAGTGCCAGGGTTAGGCACTTTGTTCTTAGGTAGGTCACACAAATATACAAATATACTGTGACAATAATAAAGATATGTTATGGTAAAAGTGCAGATAATTCATGACTTCCTCATTCATCAATTCTTGGTGGAAGTGCCAGGGTTAGGCACTTTGTTCTTAGGTAGGTCACACAAATATACAAATATACTGTGACAATAATAAAGATATGTTATGGTAAAAGTGCAGATAATTCATGACTTCCTCATTCATCAATTCTTGGTGGAAGTGCCAGGGTTAGGCACTTTGTTCTTAGGTAGGTCACACAAATATACAAATATACTGTGACAATAATAAAGATATGTTATGGTAAAAGTGCAGATAATTCATGACTTCCTCATTCATCAATTCTTGGTGGAAGTGCCAGGGTTAGGCACTTTGTTCTTAGGTAGGTCACACAAATATACAAATATACTGTGACAATAATAAAGATATGTTATGGTAAAAGTGCAGATAATTCATGACTTCCTCATTCATCAATTCTTGGTGGAAGTGCCAGGGTTAGGCACTTTGTTCTTAGGTAGGTCACACAAATATACAAATATACTGTGACAATAATAAAGATATGTTATGGTAAAAGTGCAGATAATTCATGACTTCCTCATTCATCAATTCTTGGTGGAAGTGCCAGGGTTAGGCACTTTGTTCTTAGGTAGGTCACACAAATATACAAATATACTGTGACAATAATAAAGATATGTTATGGTAAAAGTGCAGATAATTCATGACTTCCTCATTCATCAATTCTTGGTGGAAGTGCCAGGGTTAGGCACTTTGTTCTTAGGTAGGTCACACAAATATACAAATATACTGTGACAATAATAAAGATATGTTATGGTAAAAGTGCAGATAATTCATGACTTCCTCATTCATCAATTCTTGGTGGAAGTGCCAGGGTTAGGCACTTTGTTCTTAGGTAGGTCACACAAATATACAAATATACTGTGACAATAATAAAGATATGTTATGGTAAAAGTGCAGATAATTCATGACTTCCTCATTCATCAATTCTTGGTGGAAGTGCCAGGGTTAGGCACTTTGTTCTTAGGTAGGTCACACAAATATACAAATATACTGTGACAATAATAAAGATATGTTATGGTAAAAGTGCAGATAATTCATGACTTCCTCATTCATCAATTCTTGGTGGAAGTGCCAGGGTTAGGCACTTTGTTCTTAGGTAGGTCACACAAATATACAAATATACTGTGACAATAATAAAGATATGTTATGGTAAAAGTGCAGATAATTCATGACTTCCTCATTCATCAATTCTTGGTGGAAGTGCCAGGGTTAGGCACTTTGTTCTTAGGTAGGTCACACAAATATACAAATATACTGTGACAATAATAAAGATATGTTATGGTAAAAGTGCAGATAATTCATGACTTCCTCATTCATCAATTCTTGGTGGAAGTGCCAGGGTTAGGCACTTTGTTCTTAGGTAGGTCACACAAATATACAAATATACTGTGACAATAATAAAGATATGTTATGGTAAAAGTGCAGATAATTCATGACTTCCTCATTCATCAATTCTTGGTGAAGTGCCAGGGTTAGGCACTTTGTTCTTAGGTAGGTCACACAAATATACAAATATACTGTGACAATAATAAAGATATGTTATGGTAAAAGTGCAGATAATTCATGACTTCCTCATTCATCAATTCTTGGTGGAAGTGCCAGGGTTAGGCACTTTGTTCTTAGGTAGGTCACACAAATATACAAATATACTGTGACAATAATAAAGATATGTTATGGTAAAAGTGCAGATAATTCATGACTTCCTCATTCATCAATTCTTGGTGGAAGTGCCAGGGTTAGGCACTTTGTTCTTAGGTAGGTCACACAAATATACAAATATACTGTGACAATAATAAAGATATGTTATGGTAAAAGTGCAGATAATTCATGACTTCCTCATTCATCAATTCTTGGTGGAAGTGCCAGGGTTAGGCACTTTGTTCTTAGGTAGGTCACACAAATATACAAATATACTGTGACAATAATAAAGATATGTTATGGTAAAAGTGCAGATAATTCATGACTTCCTCATTCATCAATTCTTGGTGGAAGTGCCAGGGTTAGGCACTTTGTTCTTAGGTAGGTCACACAAATATACAAATATACTGTGACAATAATAAAGATATGTTATGGTAAAAGTGCAGATAATTCATGACTTCCTCATTCATCAATTCTTGGTGAAGTGCCAGGGTTAGGCACTTTGTTCTTAGGTAGGTCACACAAATATACAAATATACTGTGACAATAATAAAGATATGTTATGGTAAAAGTGCAGATAATTCATGACTTCCTCATTCATCAATTCTTGGTGGAAGTGCCAGGGTTAGGCACTTTGTTCTTAGGTAGGTCACACAAATATACAAATATACTGTGACAATAATAAAGATATGTTATGGTATGCCATGGGCCTTCCCACCAAGAATGCATTCTAGCAAGAATGTTTTTAATTCTCCTGAAAATATTTTGGCATTTTCTCTGATTTGGAATTCAAACAAACAATTCACAAAATGTATTCCAGCTAGATTCTTCTTTTCCAAATAAAATACTTTTTTTACTTTTACTTTTACTAAAGCTGATTCTTTTGCAAAATTTAATTAACCAAGCCTCTAATTTTGTAACACCTAACCCTGGCACTTCCACCAAGAATTGATGAATGAGGAAGTCATGAATTATCTCTTTTACCATAACATATTTTTATTATTGTCACAGTATATTTGTATATTTGTGTGACCTACCTAAGAACAAAGTGCCTAACCCTGGCACTTCCACCAAGAATTGATGAATGAGGAAGTCATGAATTATCTGCACTTTTACCATAACATATCTTTATTATTGTCACAGTATATTTGTATATTTGTGTGACCTACCTAAGAACAAAGTGCCTAACCCTGGCACTTCCACCAAGAATTGATGAATGAGGAAGTCATGAATTATCTGCACTTTTACCATAACATATCTTTATTATTGTCACAGTATATTTGTATATTTGTGTGACCTACCTAAGAACAAAGTGCCTAACCCTGGCACTTCCACCAAGAATTGATGAATGAGGAAGTCATGAATTATCTGCACTTTTACCATAACATATCTTTATTATTGTCACAGTATATTTGTATATTTGTGTGACCTACCTAAGAACAAAGTGCCTAACCCTGGCACTTCCACCAAGAATTGATGAATGAGGAAGTCATGAATTATCTGCACTTTTACCATAACATATCTTTATTATTGTCACAGTATATTTGTATATTTGTGTGACCTACCTAAGAACAAAGTGCCTAACCCTGGCACTTCCACCAAGAATTGATGAATGAGGAAGTCATGAATTATCTGCACTTTTACCATAACATATCTTTATTATTGTCACAGTATATTTGTATATTTGTGTGACCTACCTAAGAACAAAGTGCCTAACCCTGGCACTTCCACCAAGAATTGATGAATGAGGAAGTCATGAATTATCTGCACTTTTACCATAACATATCTTTATTATTGTCACAGTATATTTGTATATTTGTGTGACCTACCTAAGAACAAAGTGCCTAACCCTGGCACTTCCACCAAGAATTGATGAATGAGGAAGTCATGAATTATCTGCACTTTTACCATAACATATCTTTATTATTGTCACAGTATATTTGTATATTTGTGTGACCTACCTAAGAACAAAGTGCCTAACCCTGGCACTTCCACCAAGAATTGATGAATGAGGAAGTCATGAATTATCTGCACTTTTACCATAACATATCTTTATTATTGTCACAGTATATTTGTATATTTGTGTGACCTACCTAAGAACAAAGTGCCTAACCCTGGCACTTCCACCAAGAATTGATGAATGAGGAAGTCATGAATTATCTGCACTTTTACCATAACATATCTTTATTATTGTCACAGTATATTTGTATATTTGTGTGACCTACCTAAGAACAAAGTGCCTAACCCTGGCACTTCCACCAAGAATTGATGAATGAGGAAGTCATGAATTATCTGCACTTTTACCATAACATATCTTTATTATTGTCACAGTATATTTGTATATTTGTGTGACCTACCTAAGAACAAAGTGCCTAACCCTGGCACTTCCACCAAGAATTGATGAATGAGGAAGTCATGAATTATCTGCACTTTTACCATAACATATCTTTATTATTGTCACAGTATATTTGTATATTTGTGTGACCTACCTAAGAACAAAGTGCCTAACCCTGGCACTTCCACCAAGAATTGATGAATGAGGAAGTCATGAATTATCTGCACTTTTACCATAACATATCTTTATTATTGTCACAGTATATTTGTATATTTGTGTGACCTACCTAAGAACAAAGTGCCTAACCCTGGCACTTCCACCAAGAATTGATGAATGAGGAAGTCATGAATTATCTGCACTTTTACCATAACATATCTTTATTATTGTCACAGTATATTTGTATATTTGTGTGACCTACCTAAGAACAAAGTGCCTAACCCTGGCACTTCCACCAAGAATTGATGAATGAGGAAGTCATGAATTATCTGCACTTTTACCATAACATATCTTTATTATTGTCACAGTATATTTGTATATTTGTGTGACCTACCTAAGAACAAAGTGCCTAACCCTGGCACTTCCACCAAGAATTGATGAATGAGGAAGTCATGAATTATCTGCACTTTTACCATAACATATCTTTATTATTGTCACAGTATATTTGTATATTTGTGTGACCTACCTAAGAACAAAGTGCCTAACCCTGGCACTTCCACCAAGAATTGATGAATGAGGAAGTCATGAATTATCTGCACTTTTACCATAACATATCTTTATTATTGTCACAGTATATTTGTATATTTGTGTGACCTACCTAAGAACAAAGTGCCTAACCCTGGCACTTCCACCAAGAATTGATGAATGAGGAAGTCATGAATTATCTGCACTTTTACCATAACATATCTTTATTATTGTCACAGTATATTTGTATATTTGTGTGACCTACCTAAGAACAAAGTGCCTAACCCTGGCACTTCCACCAAGAATTGATGAATGAGGAAGTCATGAATTATCTGCACTTTTACCATAACATATCTTTATTATTGTCACAGTATATTTGTATATTTGTGTGACCTACCTAAGAACAAAGTGCCTAACCCTGGCACTTCCACCAAGAATTGATGAATGAGGAAGTCATGAATTATCTGCACTTTTACCATAACATATCTTTATTATTGTCACAGTATATTTGTATATTTGTGTGACCTACCTAAGAACAAAGTGCCTAACCCTGGCACTTCCACCAAGAATTGATGAATGAGGAAGTCATGAATTATCTGCACTTTTACCATAACATATCTTTATTATTGTCACAGTATATTTGTATATTTGTGTGACCTACCTAAGAACAAAGTGCCTAACCCTGGCACTTCCACCAAGAATTGATGAATGAGGAAGTCATGAATTATCTGCACTTTTACCATAACATATCTTTATTATTGTCACAGTATATTTGTATATTTGTGTGACCTACCTAAGAACAAAGTGCCTAACCCTGGCACTTCCACCAAGAATTGATGAATGAGGAAGTCATGAATTATCTGCACTTTTACCATAACATATCTTTATTATTGTCACAGTATATTTGTATATTTGTGTGACCTACCTAAGAACAAAGTGCCTAACCCTGGCACTTCCACCAAGAATTGATGAATGAGGAAGTCATGAATTATCTGCACTTTTACCATAACATATCTTTATTATTGTCACAGTATATTTGTATATTTGTGTGACCTACCTAAGAACAAAGTGCCTAACCCTGGCACTTCCACCAAGAATTGATGAATGAGGAAGTCATGAATTATCTGCACTTTTACCATAACATATCTTTATTATTGTCACAGTATATTTGTATATTTGTGTGACCTACCTAAGAACAAAGTGCCTAACCCTGGCACTTCCACCAAGAATTGATGAATGAGGAAGTCATGAATTATCTGCACTTTTACCATAACATATCTTTATTATTGTCACAGTATATTTGTATATTTGTGTGACCTACCTAAGAACAAAGTGCCTAACCCTGGCACTTCCACCAAGAATTGATGAATGAGGAAGTCATGAATTATCTGCACTTTTACCATAACATATCTTTATTATTGTCACAGTATATTTGTATATTTGTGTGACCTACCTAAGAACAAAGTGCCTAACCCTGGCACTTCCACAAGAATTGATGAATGAGGAAGTCATGAATTATCTGCACTTTTACCATAACATATCTTTATTATTGTCACAGTATATTTGTATATTTGTGTGACCTACCTAAGAACAAAGTGCCTAACCCTGGCACTTCCACCAAGAATTGATGAATGAGGAAGTCATGAATTATCTGCACTTTTACCATAACATATCTTTATTATTGTCACAGTATATTTGTATATTTGTGTGACCTACCTAAGAACAAAGTGCCTAACCCTGGCACTTCCACCAAGAATTGATGAATGAGGAAGTCATGAATTATCTGCACTTTTACCATAACATATCTTTATTATTGTCACAGTATATTTGTATATTTGTGTGACCTACCTAAGAACAAAGTGCCTAACCCTGGCACTTCCACCAAGAATTGATGAATGAGGAAGTCATGAATTATCTGCACTTTTACCATAACATATCTTTATTATTGTCACAGTATATTTGTATATTTGTGTGACCTACCTAAGAACAAAGTGCCTAACCCTGGCACTTCCACCAAGAATTGATGAATGAGGAAGTCATGAATTATCTGCACTTTTACCATAACATATCTTTATTATTGTCACAGTATATTTGTATATTTGTGTGACCTACCTAAGAACAAAGTGCCTAACCCTGGCACTTCCACCAAGAATTGATGAATGAGGAAGTCATGAATTATCTGCACTTTTACCATAACATATCTTTATTATTGTCACAGTATATTTGTATATTTGTGTGACCTACCTAAGAACAAAGTGCCTAACCCTGGCACTTCCACCAAGAATTGATGAATGAGGAAGTCATGAATTATCTGCACTTTTACCATAACATATCTTTATTATTGTCACAGTATATTTGTATATTTGTGTGACCTACCTAAGAACAAAGTGCCTAACCCTGGCACTTCCACCAAGAATTGATGAATGAGGAAGTCATGAATTATCTGCACTTTTACCATAACATATCTTTATTATTGTCACAGTATATTTGTATATTTGTGTGACCTACCTAAGAACAAAGTGCCTAACCCTGGCACTTCCACCAAGAATTGATGAATGAGGAAGTCATGAATTATCTGCACTTTTACCATAACATATCTTTATTATTGTCACAGTATATTTGTATATTTGTGTGACCTACCTAAGAACAAAGTGCCTAACCCTGGCACTTCCACCAAGAATTGATGAATGAGGAAGTCATGAATTATCTGCACTTTTACCATAACATATCTTTATTATTGTCACAGTATATTTGTATATTTGTGTGACCTACCTAAGAACAAAGTGCCTAACCCTGGCACTTCCACCAAGAATTGATGAATGAGGAAGTCATGAATTATCTGCACTTTTACCATAACATATCTTTATTATTGTCACAGTATATTTGTATATTTGTGTGACCTACCTAAGAACAAAGTGCCTAACCCTGGCACTTCCACCAAGAATTGATGAATGAGGAAGTCATGAATTATCTGCACTTTTACCATAACATATCTTTATTATTGTCACAGTATATTTGTATATTTGTGTGACCTACCTAAGAACAAAGTGCCTAACCCTGGCACTTCCACCAAGAATTGATGAATGAGGAAGTCATGAATTATCTGCACTTTTACCATAACATATCTTTATTATTGTCACAGTATATTTGTATATTTGTGTGACCTACCTAAGAACAAAGTGCCTAACCCTGGCACTTCCACCAAGAATTGATGAATGAGGAAGTCATGAATTATCTGCACTTTTACCATAACATATCTTTATTATTGTCACAGTATATTTGTATATTTGTGTGACCTACCTAAGAACAAAGTGCCTAACCCTGGCACTTCCACCAAGAATTGATGAATGAGGAAGTCATGAATTATCTGCACTTTTACCATAACATATCTTTATTATTGTCACAGTATATTTGTATATTTGTGTGACCTACCTAAGAACAAAGTGCCTAACCCTGGCACTTCCACCAAGAATTGATGAATGAGGAAGTCATGAATTATCTGCACTTTTACCATAACATATCTTTATTATTGTCACAGTATATTTGTATATTTGTGTGACCTACCTAAGAACAAAGTGCCTAACCCTGGCACTTCCACCAAGAATTGATGAATGAGGAAGTCATGAATTATCTGCACTTTTACCATATCTTTATTATTGTCACAGTATATTTGTATATTTGTGTGACCTACCTAAGAACAAAGTGCCTAACCCTGGCACTTCCACCAAGAATTGATGAATGAGGAAGTCATGAATTATCTGCACTTTTACCATAACATATCTTTATTATTGTCACAGTATATTTGTATATTTGTGTGACCTACCTAAGAACAAAGTGCCTAACCCTGGCACTTCCACCAAGAATTGATGAATGAGGAAGTCATGAATTATCTGCACTTTTACCATAACATATCTTTATTATTGTCACAGTATATTTGTATATTTGTGTGACCTACCTAAGAACAAAGTGCCTAACCCTGGCACTTCCACCAAGAATTGATGAATGAGGAAGTCATGAATTATCTGCACTTTTACCATAACATATCTTTATTATTGTCACAGTATATTTGTATATTTGTGTGACCTACCTAAGAACAAAGTGCCTAACCCTGGCACTTCCACCAAGAATTGATGAATGAGGAAGTCATGAATTATCTGCACTTTTACCATAACATATCTTTATTATTGTCACAGTATATTTGTATATTTGTGTGACCTACCTAAGAACAAAGTGCCTAACCCTGGCACTTCCACCAAGAATTGATGAATGAGGAAGTCATGAATTATCTGCACTTTTACCATAACATATCTTTATTATTGTCACAGTATATTTGTATATTTGTGACCTACCTAAGAACAAAGTGCCTAACCCTGGCACTTCCACCAAGAATTGATGAATGAGGAAGTCATGAATTATCTGCACTTTTACCATAACATATCTTTATTATTGTCACAGTATATTTGTATATTTGTGTGACCTACCTAAGAACAAAGTGCCTAACCCTGGCACTTCCACCAAGAATTGATGAATGAGGAAGTCATGAATTATCTGCACTTTTACCATAACATATCTTTATTATTGTCACAGTATATTTGTATATTTGTGTGACCTACCTAAGAACAAAGTGCCTAACCCTGGCACTTCCACCAAGAATTGATGAATGAGGAAGTCATGAATTATCTGCACTTTTACCATAACATATCTTTATTATTGTCACAGTATATTTGTATATTTGTGTGACCTACCTAAGAACAAAGTGCCTAACCCTGGCACTTCCACCAAGAATTGATGAATGAGGAAGTCATGAATTATCTGCACTTTTACCATAACATATCTTTATTATTGTCACAGTATATTTGTATATTTGTGTGACCTACCTAAGAACAAAGTGCCTAACCCTGGCACTTCCACCAAGAATTGATGAATGAGGAAGTCATGAATTATCTGCACTTTTACCATAACATATCTTTATTATTGTCACAGTATATTTGTATATTTGTGTGACCTACCTAAGAACAAAGTGCCTAACCCTGGCACTTCCACCAAGAATTGATGAATGAGGAAGTCATGAATTATCTGCACTTTTACCATAACATATCTTTATTATTGTCACAGTATATTTGTATATTTGTGTGACCTACCTAAGAACAAAGTGCCTAACCCTGGCACTTCCACCAAGAATTGATGAATGAGGAAGTCATGAATTATCTGCACTTTTACCATAACATATCTTTATTATTGTCACAGTATATTTGTATATTTGTGTGACCTACCTAAGAACAAAGTGCCTAACCCTGGCACTTCCACCAAGAATTGATGAATGAGGAAGTCATGAATTATCTGCACTTTTACCATAACATATCTTTATTATTGTCACAGTATATTTGTATATTTGTGTGACCTACCTAAGAACAAAGTGCCTAACCCTGGCACTTCCACCAAGAATTGATGAATGAGGAAGTCATGAATTATCTGCACTTTTACCATAACATATCTTTATTATTGTCACAGTATATTTGTATATTTGTGTGACCTACCTAAGAACAAAGTGCCTAACCCTGGCACTTCCACCAAGAATTGATGAATGAGGAAGTCATGAATTATCTGCACTTTTACCATAACATATCTTTATTATTGTCACAGTATATTTGTATATTTGTGTGACCTACCTAAGAACAAAGTGCCTAACCCTGGCACTTCCACCAAGAATTGATGAATGAGGAAGTCATGAATTATCTGCACTTTTACCATAACATATCTTTATTATTGTCACAGTATATTTGTATATTTGTGTGACCTACCTAAGAACAAAGTGCCTAACCCTGGCACTTCCACCAAGAATTGATGAATGAGGAAGTCATGAATTATCTGCACTTTTACCATAACATATCTTTATTATTGTCACAGTATATTTGTATATTTGTGTGACCTACCTAAGAACAAAGTGCCTAACCCTGGCACTTCCACCAAGAATTGATGAATGAGGAAGTCATGAATTATCTGCACTTTTACCATAACATATCTTTATTATTGTCACAGTATATTTGTATATTTGTGTGACCTACCTAAGAACAAAGTGCCTAACCCTGGCACTTCCACCAAGAATTGATGAATGAGGAAGTCATGAATTATCTGCACTTTTACCATAACATATCTTTATTATTGTCACAGTATATTTGTATATTTGTGTGACCTACCTAAGAACAAAGTGCCTAACCCTGGCACTTCCACCAAGAATTGATGAATGAGGAAGTCATGAATTATCTGCACTTTTACCATAACATATCTTTATTATTGTCACAGTATATTTGTATATTTGTGTGACCTACCTAAGAACAAAGTGCCTAACCCTGGCACTTCCACCAAGAATTGATGAATGAGGAAGTCATGAATTATCTGCACTTTTACCATAACATATCTTTATTATTGTCACAGTATATTTGTATATTTGTGTGACCTACCTAAGAACAAAGTGCCTAACCCTGGCACTTCCACCAAGAATTGATGAATGAGGAAGTCATGAATTATCTGCACTTTTACCATAACATATCTTTATTATTGTCACAGTATATTTGTATATTTGTGTGACCTACCTAAGAACAAAGTGCCTAACCCTGGCACTTCCACCAAGAATTGATGAATGAGGAAGTCATGAATTATCTGCACTTTTACCATAACATATCTTTATTATTGTCACAGTATATTTGTATATTTGTGTGACCTACCTAAGAACAAAGTGCCTAACCCTGGCACTTCCACCAAGAATTGATGAATGAGGAAGTCATGAATTATCTGCACTTTTACCATAACATATCTTTATTATTGTCACAGTATATTTGTATATTTGTGTGACCTACCTAAGAACAAAGTGCCTAACCCTGGCACTTCCACAAGAATTGATGAATGAGGAAGTCATGAATTATCTGCACTTTTACCATAACATATCTTTATTATTGTCACAGTATATTTGTATATTTGTGTGACCTACCTAAGAACAAAGTGCCTAACCCTGGCACTTCCACCAAGAATTGATGAATGAGGAAGTCATGAATTATCTGCACTTTTACCATAACATATCTTTATTATTGTCACAGTATATTTGTATATTTGTGTGACCTACCTAAGAACAAAGTGCCTAACCCTGGCACTTCACCAAGAATTGATGAATGAGGAAGTCATGAATTATCTGCACTTTTACCATAACATATCTTTATTATTGTCACAGTATATTTGTATATTTGTGTGACCTACCTAAGAACAAAGTGCCTAACCCTGGCACTTCCACCAAGAATTGATGAATGAGGAAGTCATGAATTATCTGCACTTTTACCATAACATATCTTTATTATTGTCACAGTATATTTGTATATTTGTGTGACCTACCTAAGAACAAAGTGCCTAACCCTGGCACACCAGAATTGATGAATGAGGAAGTCATGAATTATCTGCACTTTTACCATAACATATCTTTATTATTGTCACAGTATATTTGTATATTTGTGTGACCTACCTAAGAACAAAGTGCCTAACCCTGGCACTTCTTGATGACTGCACTTTTACCATAACATATCTTTATTATTGTCACAGTATATTGTATATTTGTGTGACCTACCTAAGAACAAAGTGCCTAACCCTGGCACTTCCACCAAGAATTGATGAATGAGGAGTCATGAATTATCTGCACTTTTACCATAACATATCTTTATTATTGTCACAGTATATTTGTATATTTGTGTGACCTACCTAAGAACAAAGTGCCTAACCCTGGCACTTCCACCAAGAATTGATGAATGAGGAAGTCATGAATTATCTGCACTTTTACCATAACATATCTTTATTATTGTCACAGTATATTTGTATATTTGTGTGACCTACCTAAGAACAAAGTGCCTAACCCTGGCACTTCCACCAAGAATTGATGAATGAGGAAGTCATGAATTATCTGCACTTTTACCATAACATATCTTTATTATTGTCACAGTATATTTGTATATTTGTGTGACCTACCTAAGAACAAAGTGCCTAACCCTGGCACTTCCACCAAGAATTGATGAATGAGGAAGTCATGAATTATCTGCACTTTTACCATAACATATCTTTATTATTGTCACAGTATATTTGTATATTTGTGTGACCTACCTAAGAACAAAGTGCCTAACCCTGGCACTTCCACCAAGAATTGATGAATGAGGAAGTCATGAATTATCTGCACTTTTACCATAACATATCTTTATTATTGTCACAGTATATTTGTATATTTGACCTACCTAAGAACAAAGTGCCTAACCCTGGCACTTCCACAAGAATTGATGAATGAGGAAGTCATGAATTATCTGCACTTTTTACCATAACATATCTTTATTATTGTCACACAAATATAAAATATACTGTGACAATAATAAAGATATGTATGGTAAAAGTCAGATCTTCATGACTTCCTCATTCATAATTCTTGGTGGAAGTCAGGGTAGGCAACTTTGTTCTTGAGGTAGGTCACACAAATATACAAATATACTGTGACAATAAATAATAGATATGTTAGTGGTAAAAGTGCAGATAATTCATGACTTCCTCATTCAATCAATTGCTGTGATAAAGATTAGCCAGGCGTTAGGCATTTTGGTTCTTAGGGGTAGGTCATGGAAAAAAAAACACAAATATTACAAAATACTGTGACAATAATAGAAGTATATGTATGGTAAAAAGTGCATATAATTCATGACTCGCTCATTCATCAAATTCTTGGTGGAGAGTGCCAGGTGTTAGGCACTGTTGTTCTTAGGTAGGGCACACCAAATTACTACAAAATATTACTGTGAACAAAATATTATAGAAGGATATGTTATTGGAAAGTTGCATGATAATTCATCGAGCTCCCCATTCATAAAGGTTTCGTGGAAGTGCAGGTTGAGGCACTTTGTTTCTTAGGTAGGTCACACAATATACAAATATACTGTGACCCCAGATTTTATAAGTAAAAGAAATTTTAAAATGGTTGTTGTGATGGTAGAAAGTGGCAGATAGATTCTATAACTCACTCATTCATAAATTCTTGGTGAAGTGCAGGGTTTAGGGCACAATATTGTTCTTAGGTAGGTCACAAATATACAGACATATATCTGTGACAATGAATAAAGATATGTTATTGGTAAAAGTGCAGAAATTCATGACTCCCTCAGATCATAAATTATTGGTGGAATAGGCAGGTGTTAGGCCACTTTGTTTTCTTAAGGTAGGTCACACAAATATTACAAATATACTGTGACAAGTAATAAAGATATGTATGGGTAAATGTGCCAGATAATTCATGACTTCCTCATTCATGCAATTCTTGAAAATTGCCCGTTAGGCACTTGTCCTTAGGTAGGGTCAACAGCAAATATACAAATATACTGGTGACAATAATAAACGATATTGTTATGGTACAAAATGTGCAGATTAGATTCATGACTTCCTCATTCATTCAGATTCTTGATAAAATTGCAGGGTAGGCACTTTGGTTTCATTAGTAGGTCACACAAATATACAAATAGTACTGTGCAAAATAAAAGATATGTTATGGTGAAAAGTAGTGCAGATCTATATCATGACTTCCTCCATGGTCGATTCAATTCTGGTGGATAGTGCCAGGCGGTAGGCACCTTGTTCTTAGGTAGGGTTCACACAAATATATCAAATGATACACTGTGACAATATAAAGTATGTGATGGTAAAAGTGCAGATAATTCCATGACGTTCCTCATTCATCAATTCTGTGGAAGTGCCAGGGTTAGGCACTTTGTTCTTAGAGTAGGGTCACACAAATATTACAAATAATACTGGGTGACAATAAATTAAAGATATGTTATGGGTAAAGTAGGCAGATTAATTCCTGGACTCCCTCATTCATTGGCAATTTTTGGTGGAAGTGCGATGGTTAGGCACTTTGTTCTAGGTGAGCGTCACACAAATATACAAATATACTGTGACAATATAAAGATGATGTTATGTAAAAGTGCCAAGATAATTCATGACTTCCTCATCATCAATTCCTTGGATAAAATTTGCCAGGGTTAGGCACTTGTTCTTAAGGTAGGTCACACAAATATACAAATAATCTGTGACAATATAGACAAGATATGGTTATGGTAAAAGTGCAGAATAATTTCATGACTCCTCATTCGATCATATATCTTGATAAAATTGCCAGGGTGTAGGCACTTTGTTCTAGTAGGTCACACAAATATACAAAATAACTGTGACAATAATAAAGATATGTAATAGGTAAAGTGCGAGATAATTCATGACTTCCTCATTCATTCAATTCTGATAAAATTGCCCAGAGGTTAGGCACTTTGTTCTTAGGGTAGGTCACACAAATTATACAAATGATACTGGTGAACAATAGATAGATATGTTAGTCGGTAAAAGTGCAGATAAT
>JALAJA010001692.1:0-15293 GCA_023376005.1 Doryteuthis pealeii | reverse complement strand
AGGTAATAGACTGAAACATTGCATTGCCAACACTACTACCTACAATAAACATCCATTTTCTATAACATCCGTGTTTGTCTACCTTTCTCCATATATATATATATATACGCACACACAAGGTGTATCATAAAAGTATCGAGATTGAAGCTGTATTTACCAAGATAGAAATGAACAATGAATGGAACATTAATTTTTTTTAGAATACAAGGTGTGTCATAAAAGTGCCGAGTTTGAAGGTGTATTTGCCAAGACAGAAATAAACAAAGAATACAAGAATTTTCAGAATACAAGTTGTGTTAAAAAGTACAAAAAAATCTCGATAATTTGTACACACCTTGTGTACATATATATACACACACATACCCAAATAATTCATATCTTACTTCCTCTGATTCATTCTGTTATATTTCAATTGTTTTATAAAGCAAAAAAAAATAACACTGACAGAAGTGTGTTGGAAAATACTTTCAACAAACTTCTGTCTAAAGATTGTTATTTTGGTTTCTTTCTTTTTTTTCTTTTTTTAAATTTCATTTTTTGCTTTATAAAACATATGAACTAATAATAAAATGAATCAGAGGAGATGAGATATGAATTATTTTAGTTTGCCAGCATACAATTAATTCATTTTATCCAACATTCTTAAATGATTGGGGGGGGGGGTTGACCACTGACAATTCATAATTGTCCTATCAAAGCTAGAGAGCCCAGTCTGCCCTACTATTTTACCCATAGCTGGTGGGTAAGATGGAGAGGATTCATGTATTTTTAAGGTCATTAGCACAGTGAATGCAAAGTTCCTTAGCTGAAAGTTGTATACATCTTGCCAATTTCATTTTTCTTGCTGATAAATGTTGTACCATCCATATATCTTAATGCCATATGTATATCTTTATTTCCATCTTCATATATTTATGCCATCCATATATCTGTGTTTATATCTTTATATCTATGCCATCCTAATATCTTTATGTAATCCATATATATCTGTATATATCTGTATTTCCATCATTATATGTTTATGACAAGCATATATCTTTATTGACATTATAATTAATATATTTATCGCCATCCTAATTAATATCTTTATACTATCCATATATCTTTATTCACATTCTTGTATATTTAAGCCAACCTTATATCTTTATTTACCAACCATATATCTTCTTTATTTCCAGAATAGTATCACGTTTTCTTTTTGTTTTCTTTTTTACCTTCATCTAATGCCAACCACAGCTTCACTGTTATAAAAAATTCTCAATACTGGGAAGTGATTGATAGTTTTCTTATTATAGATGACAAAGGCTACAACGGTCAGTGGAGTGTGGGTGTTACACCAGCAAGATATGAACTATAACATTCTGTCTGATCTTCTATATATATTCAAGAAATAAATTTTCTTAGCTTAAGATTTCAGTATTAAAATTTCTGTTTATATTTAAGAATTGCCTCTTATTTGAACAAGAAAAAATTACTAATTATCTGAAGAATATATTTTAATTTCCAGATTTGTAGATTATCCTAAAAGTGTCTCTTTAGTATTATGATGTAGGAGAACAAAAATGTTGATTATGAATTTCTTTAGGTTGGTAGTTAACAGTTTTAAAAATTCAATTTCTAATATCAGCTACATTAATAGGAAAATAATGAATGCTGGGATGGGCTTAAATCACAAAATGCTGCAGTGCCCGTATTTAATGCCGAGGTTTAAAAAAAAAAATTAAAAAAAACAAGTCCACAGTAATTTTTGCCTTCAACTTTTACAAAAAAAAAGTTATCTTTTTATTTAAAAAAAAAAATGAGAAAGAACAAGAAAATGAGAAAATTAACTTATTTTATAATTGCAAAAACTTTTCTTGGAATTCAAAACTGTGCACCCTCATCAAAACCTGAAAAAAATATTTGTTCCATACAAGTTTGTTTCATTTTTGACTAAAAAAAGACATGTTTGATTTCTTTTTTGAAAATGTTCCACTGCAATGTATTATTGTTAATAATTCTACTCATCATAATCTTCTATGTTATTTGTCATGAAAATATTTGATTTGAAAGCTTTTTGCATATTTCTCTCTCAACATAGAAGATTATGATGAGTAGAATTATTAACAATAATACATTGCAGTGGAACATTTTCAAAAAAGAAATCAAACATGTCTTTTTTAGTCAAAAATGAAACAAACTTGTATGGAACAAATATTTTTTCAGGTTTTGATGAGGGTGCACAGTTTTGAATTCCAAGAAAAGTTTTTGCAATTATAAAATAAGTTAATTTTCTCATTTTCTTGTTCTTTCTCATTTTTTTTTTTTAAATAAAAAGATAACTTTTTTTTTTGTAAAAGTTGAAGGCAAAAATTACTGTGGACTTGTTTTTTTTAATTTTTTTTTTAAACCTCGGCATTAAATACGGGCACTGCAGCATTTTGTGATTTAAGCCCATCCCAGCATTCATTATTTTCCTATTAATGTAGCTGATATTAGAAATTGAATTTTTAAAACTGTTAACTACCAACCTAAAGAAATTCATAATCAACATTTTTGTTCTCCTACATCATAATACTAAAGAGACACTTTTAGGATAATCTACAAATCTGGAAATTAAAATATATTCTTCAGATAATTAGTAATTTTTTTCTTGTTCAAATAAGAGGCAATTCTTAAATATAAACAGAAATTTTAATACTGAAATCTTAAGCTAAGAAAATTTATTTCTTGAATATATATAGAAGATCAGACAGAATGTTATAGTTCATATCTTGCTGGTGTAACACCCACACTCCACTGACCGTTGTAGCCTTTGTCATCTATAATAAGAAAACTATCAATCACTTCCCAGTATTGAGAATTTTTTTATAACAGTGAAGCTGTGGTTGGCATTAGATGAAGGTAAAAAAAGAAAACAAAAAGAAAACGTGATACTATTCTGGAAATAAAGAAGATATATGGTTGGTAAATAAAGATATAAGGTTGGCTTAAATATACAAGAATGTGAATAAAGATATATGGATAGTATAAAGATATTAATTAGGATGGCGATAAATATATTAATTATAATGTCAATAAAGATATATGCTTGTCATAAACATATAATGATGGAAATACAGATATATACAGATATATATGGATTACATAAAGATATTAGGATGGCATAGATATAAAGATATAAACACAGATATATGGATGGCATAAATATATGAAGATGGAAATAAAGATATACATATGGCATTAAGATATATGGATGGTACAACATTTATCAGCAAGAAAAATGAAATTGGCAAGATGTATACAACTTTCAGCTAAGGAACTTTGCATTCACTGTGCTAATGACCTTAAAAATACATGAATCCTCTCCATCTTACCCACCAGCTATGGGTAAAATAGTAGGGCAGACTGGGCTCTCTAGCTTTGATAGGACAATTATGAATTGTCAGTGGTCAACCCCCCCCCCAATCATTTAAGAATGTTGGATAAAATGAATTAATTGTATGCTGGCAAACTAAAATAATTCATATCTCATCTCCTCTGATTCATTTTATTATTAGTTTCATATGTTTTATAAAGCAAAAAATGAAATTTAAAAAAAAAGAAAAAAAGAAAGAAACCAAAAATAACAATCTTTAGACAGAAGTTTGTTGAAAGTATTTTCCAACACACTTCTGTCAGTGTTATTTTTTTTTTGCTTTATAAAAACAATTGAAATATAACAGAATGAATCAGAGGAAGTAAGATATGAATTATTTGGGTATGTGTGTGTATATATATGTACACAAGGTGTGTACAAAATTATCGAGATTTTTTTTGTACTTTTTAACACAACTTGTATTCTGAAAATTCTTGTATTCTTGTTTATTTCTGTCTTGGCAAATACACCTTCAAACTCGGCACTTTTATGACACACCTTGTATTCTAAAAAAAATTAATGTTCCATTCATTGTTCATTTCTATCTTGGTAAATACAGCTTCAATCTCGATACTTTTATGATACACCTTGTGTGTGCGTATATATATATATATATGGAGAAAGGTAGACAAACACGGGATGTTATAGAAAATGGATGTTTATTGTAGGTAGTAGTGTTGGCAATGCAATGTTTCAGTCTATTACCTACAATCAACATCCATTTTCTATAACATCCCATGTTTGTCAACCTTTCTCCACATACTGTCGGATTAATGTCCTCACATTTCTCCCATATATATATATATATATATATGTGTGTGTGTGTGTGTGTGTGTGTGTGTATATAATATATATATATATGTGTGTGTGTATGTGTATATATATGTGTGTGTGTCTGTGTGTATGTGATAAATTGCTACCTAAAAACCTGTTTCTTTAAAAAATAACTGATACTAAAAGTGCAAAAAAAAAAAAAATTCTTACCTGTAATTACGAAGTGTCAATGGCACATCACAGCTGTAAAAAGAAAATAAAGAGATTGTTAGAAATTTCACAAAAAGGAAAGTGCATATTAAAATAAAGAAAAAAAAAGAAATGGAAGACAAATTTAAAAAATAGTATAGATACAAAATCCTGATGTTGAAAAGAAGAATGAAATAAACGAAGGAAGAAAATTTTAAAAAATTATATAATATATAAAAATTAATAGAAATAGAAGGAATAAATTATTTTTTAAAAAGTAAAGGAAATTAAAATCATGAGGAAAAAAAAAGAGAAAAATAGAGAAAGAAGAATAGTACAAAAAAAAAATCACATCAACATTCATCATTTTTTACTTTTTTTTATTAGTACCAAAATAAGGATAACAAATCTGTAGATAATATTTTCAGAAAATGGTTATTGGTAAGTAACTTGATTTGACCCACAAATGTCATTAAGAACCAAATATGGCATCCTCATAATCTTTAAATCATATGGACAACCAGAAATAAATGTATGCATAAATTCCATTTATTATTTTTAATAGTTTCAATTAGATCACCTCTCATTTCTTTTTTCTAGTAAAATAGTTATTTCTAATTTCTCCTGGTAACTGTAATCTTTTACTCTTTTTATTAGTTTTGTAACTCTTCTTTGTATGCTCTCTAATCTTGATATTCACCCCAATTTCCATGTCTAGCCACTAGAGCCCAAGACTGAGTACAATATTCTTATATGTCTTATTAGGGTTTCATGTACTGCATATATTTTTAAAACATTTGAATAATCATATATTAATAAGAATTGTATCTTCTTCTTATTTCTAATTACAAAAAAATGATTTATTTGTCTGAATTTTTGAGATGAGGCTTGATAATTTGTATTATCTATATTTTTCAGACTGTTGCAAATATGAGTAAGTTAAAAAAAGAATCATGTCAAATATGTATAAATGTAAATTCTAGGTAAAAGAACCTTAGGTTCATAGGTTCCAAAAATTCACTCTAAATTGTCTAGTTGGATACAATACAGTTCTAAGTGACAATCATCTGGAGATTGTAGGTTCAATCCTGACAACAGGCAAAATTAACAGAATACTTAACATAGCTTAACACTTATACCTGGTCATGGTTTAAATAAAGGGTTCAGTTCAAAGTTCTTTGAAGGCTCCCAATCATGATATGAAGGCTCCTGGGTTCAACAAGAAACACCTGATGAAGGCCAGTATGCCATTGGCTGAAATGTTGTGTATATAACAATAAAGATGAGGACAACAGTCTGAAAAATCTAAATAATACAAAGGATGATTTTGTGTGACCAAAGAAGATCGAACCAATGCGTCTATGTGCAATCATTTGCTCTGATATATCTTAATAGCTTAAAGTATATAAACTAATTTATTCCCACAGAAGCTCAGGTATTGAACACAAAGAGATATACACAACAATTCTATTAACTAAAAAGAAACAAGTATATATAAACCTGTAATTAACATATATAATTATTATTAGCTTAAACATTTGCAAGTCTGAACAAACCACAATGTAAAAAAAAGTGTGTGCCTACATACACTTGTATATATAAGAACCTCTGGATGCAGTCTAGTTCATATATATATATATATATATATATATATATATATATATATATATATATATATCACATACATTTTACTTGAGTGTATACACATTTTCTACTATGTAAGCAGGAAAAGTTGGACAGTCTTGTTAAGAATGGTGAAAAATGATTAAGTATAAAGTTACAGGCTTTGCTGTTTTGGGAGAAGCACAGTGGGATTGACATCAAAATAATAAAAGGTGAAAAAAAAAAACAAGTGTACAGAATAAGCAAAAAAAAAAAAACAAAAAAAACAAAATCAGAAAGAAAGTGGAATCATGCAATACGGATTCAGATTCCTATAAGAAAACAACAGAAAATGTATGCATTTCATATATATCATTTGTGCATATATAAATAAATATAAATATGTGCATATATATATATAATATATATATATATATATATATATATATATGAATAATTTTGTAAATAGAGGAATTATATTATATATATTAATTAAATTATGATGACCAAACAATTCTGCAAACACCATGTGCAACATGAGGGACACTGGACAGCTATTTCAATCTATAATGAGATCTAATAAGGTTAAAACAGCAGTTCAATGTTCCTCATGTTGCACATGGTGTTTGCTGAGTTCTTTGTTTGTGGTTATATATATATATATATATATATATATATCGATGGCAAACTGTATTGCCAAAGGTGTTGAAACCTTGGTGGACTGTTACACCAGTTCCACCCGACACCAAAAAGATGGCCCGAAAATTGGAAAGGATCAACCAAAAACTTGTCTGACAAGAATTGTCCGTACAGTTCAACAAAATTGGTATATATATATATATATTATATATTCATTTATGCATATATATATATATATGGTGTATGTGTGTGTGTGTGTGTGTGTGTGTGTGTGTGTGTGTGTAAAAATAAAGATAATTTTTAAGAAATTTAGTATGCTCACAATTAACATGTTGCACTGTATTACCTTGACTTTTGATATAAAAAGTCCTTCATCAGATCATGTTTGTGAGGTAAATGGACTAAAGTGAAAACTTGTGTGTCATGAATTTTGTCATTTTCCTACAGGTTGAACAAGAGAAAACCAATATCTTTGTATGAAATTCTATTTCAAATGAGGAAAAAATAAAAAAAATGATATAAATTTTTCTAATGTTGCAACAGACCTATGATGGGATTGTTTAAGAAGTTTGTGTAATGTCACAAATGGTACCAATGAAGAATATCCACAAAAGATGATTCAAAATCTACAGGATCTTCCACAGAAATGATTTTTCCAAAGTTAAATCATCCTATCCTTGGATAGAAAAAAGTCTTGACACTTGTAGCGGAGAGAGAGAGAGAGAGAGAGAGAGCAGTCTACCCTAAGGATTACAATGAACACCTGAAGAAGGCTGGAGGGTACAACAGTTGAAATGTTGTGTATGTTTATTTCCCAATAAAGATGAGGATAACAGTCAGAAAAATCAAAATAATATATTGTATTTTTAGTTTATAATTTCTATATTAACTTCAAATTACTATTACTATTTTTAAAAAACATTGTTGACAATGAAACTGTGTCCATCAGAATATCAAGAATATAAAAGTGAGTGATCATTCAATTGTAGAAACATGGGAAAAATTTTGTGAGGAATTTTGATGGTTTGGAAAATGAACTTACTTATTGTTTTTGTTTATGTTGTTCCCTTATCCATTCTTCACATTATTCAGGTGTACAAAAATCTTTATAGAAAAAAGGGGAATTGTTTTCTTTCTGGTTGTGCAAAGGAAAAACATTAACAAACAGAAAATCCAAAAAGCTAAGAGCAACATATGAAAACTGATCTTTTTGAATGAACAATATAAATAAATACTCCAAAGAAAATAGAACAAACTTTTTATCCCACAGGGTGTGGCAAATATACCTCCCACATTTAAAACTTTCACCTGTGTGGTGCAAGTGAACTTAGATGAATGGCAATGCTAGCTACATCTAGTTAAAGTTTTAACAATTTTTTCAGTTATGATCATAACTTGGACTGACCATATTTTTAAATGTTGACAAAAAGATCACGGTAATTCATATTAAAAAATTTTCACTTTTGCACAGCAGTATGCACATTTTCGGGAGTTTGAGCAATTCAAGGTCTCCCAGGTGTCTTTCTTTTAATCAATGAACCTGTTGGTTTTGAAATCATTAACCCATAGCAGTAGTGATTTTTCTATCTGGAACAGCATCATTCTGACATAACATGAAATGGGCACAAAAAGCTCTTTGTATAGCAATTACAGATTCTCTAGTCTTAAAAAAAGTTTTAGCTGGAAATACATGATATGCACTAGCCCAATCTATGATAGTAATTAATTATATCTGAAAAATAAAATGGTAAGACATTTGCTAGATGGAACTCCCAAGTTCACTTGCACTCCACAGGTAACAGTTTAAAACATAGTAGGTATTTTTGCCCAAACCTGTATAATATTAGTCACATGACAACACTGTACTTTATTTCATTAATATAAAAATTATGCACAATTTTTTGCTTTTCAAATAAGTAAATATTAAAGGAAAAAAAAGTGTTTCGTCTATTCCTTCTTTGTATATAGTTAAGGATTAGCCTTATTTTGCTTTGCAAATGGAATATATTAACTTTTAGTATAAGCTAATGAATTGATTACACATTTCTGCAGAACATTCCTGATATTTGTTCAAGAAATGGTGCTAATCAGGAAGTGAGAAATTCTGGCATTTCTCAGCCATTCTTCAGCTATAAGCAACACTGACATGATAAATTGCTTAGCAATTCACTCTTGATGTTGTTTTTCTTGTTTTCATGGGGAAGCCATGTAGTATCTCTTGCTTCCAATATAGAATGAATTGCAAGCCGGAGGCAAGAGGAATATCACTCTAGCCCTTGACAGGTTAATTTGATCCCCAACAAATCATGAGATGATAAAGCATGTGTATATATTTGTGTGTATGAATTGTATAAGAATTTTAAAAGCAAAAATATCTCTCTCTCTCACTCTCTCTCATATACTCTTTTTTTATAGACATTAGAAAAAAGTGTATAATTATGAGAGAGAGAGAGAGAGAGAGAGAGAGAGAGAGAGAGAGAGGAGAGAGAGAAAGAGAGGATTCTGAATATTTTTGTGTATATTTTGTATTAAAAATAAAATTGAATCCAATTAATCTTGAATGAGTATTACAGTGATTAATTTGGTGTGACATAAGTATTATTTCATTATGAATCCATTCTAATCAGCGCAATTTTCCATATTTGCTTTAGGATAAAATTTATACAATGTACCATACAAATAATTAAAAAAAAAGATATTTTACTGCATTTTGCATAATTAGTTTCATTTTATGGATACTTCAAAATAAATCCATGTATGAAATAAGGCATTAAGTGACAATAAAGTGATAGAAATTGAACAAGTTCAATGACAATTAAAATCATTGAATAATCTAAGTAGTGTTGTCAGTCATTCATTCTATATTAGCTATTAACATCTACATCCATCTGGAAGATATGGATCAAAATTCCTCTAACAAAGAGACTGTGCAGCATGTGTTGTTTCCTAATTCATGGGTAGCCTATGCATTCTGTAAGCAGTGTAGATATTTTTGAATCAGAGTTCATTGAAAATTCAAAATCGGGAGTTGAGTGGAAAATTACTGTTAGTGTTATTGGCATGTGGTAACCTCCACTTGACCCCACAGAAATGTGTGAATAGAACAGTGTGAACAGAAGTTTTAGTTAATTGTAGCCAGACAGTCAGTGATAGAAGACGTTGTTGACAGCTCTCAAGATGCTGCTTCTCATCTGCATGGTTTCTAGAACCTTGGACTGGGTTGTTTTTAATAAAGACTGATTAAAACAAGTCTTGCGTATTAATTAAAACAAGAAATGCACAGATACCTGGCCCAACAGAACACACAGAATGGCCCCCACAGCCCAGAAAAATCAGCCATGAAGATGATGACTGACAGAGTAGACAAGCAAAACAGAAGTAAAAACTCATCATCATCCCCTCATCCTGTCTCTCTCGCCATTTATATACCCGAGATGTACAATTGTAACAGCTAAACTAAGCTGGATAATCTTGATACCTGTCAATGCAAACATCTGAGAATCCTCACTGGACACTGATGGCCAAACAACCTAATCTCCAACAAGACTCTATACAAGATGTACAATATGATTCCACTATCAATAAAGTTGGCACAAACTATGGTGGTTCATGTTTGGTCATGTGCTATGAATACTTGAAGAAGCACCTACACAAAAATCCATGGAATTTGCTGTAATTAGGGCCCAAACAACAACTAGATATGAAGGGACTGCCATATGCACAAACTTGCAGAATTTGTTAGGTTTGTTTAAGGTTCAGTTGAGAACTTGGCTGTGATTGGATAATTTCAGTCAGGTGACTGAGTGATCCTAGAAGTTAGAGTTAAAACTTTTTTTAGTCAGCCAAGAAAACACAGAGAATGCAGATCTAATTGTCACCTATGGTATGATAACTGGCTCCATGGATTCATGAATTAGATAATGTAATGTGTGTAAAAGTTGCTGAAGTAATAAAATTCATGTGCACAGGAAAATGTTGTTATTATGTGACAACTTGAAACAGTGTGGGGTCTCAATAAAAGATGACATGGCTAGAAGACAAGATGGCGGTGAGAGAAGAACACAAAGATAGGAGATGGACCATTGTACAAAGATGAATATATAACAGAAGAATTCACACAATCTTGAAGAGTTATAGGCATTCACTTATAAAGAATGGTATTTCATACTTATAAAATGGTGAATGATTTGTATGCATAATTTTCCAAGTGCATCAAAGTGTTAAAATAATAGATTAATGAAATCTTTTATTGGCATGTAGTTTAAAAATGGTTACAAAAAACATTGGATATCATCAAGTTGATTGATGTGTAATGACCCAGAGGTTGTTTGAGAAGTGGCTTACATTGGACTAAGAAGTTACATGATCAGATGACACGAAGAAGTTTAAAAAGTTAGATAGAAACTTTAACAGTCAATCACCAATATGATCAGTTGAGAATTCCATCTCTACTCAATTGATTCCCTGTAGGTTACAAAGGGTAATATGAGTTTGTTGTAAATAAAAGTAATATGTGTACATATAAAAATGTTTCTGAGTTGTTCTTCCTCCCAAGTTCACAGAAGAACTTAAAGCAATTAGGGTTGTATTGTATCATTGAGGTGTAAAAGATACACAGAGAATGGTGTGCTAAATACATTTATTAAGCATGAGCGTCCGGTTCCAAATGGATACATACAAAACACAGAACAAATAAGTACAAACAATTAACAAGACAAAACTTACTCTCAATAGAGGAGGGTCAATTTGGCATAGACAACACAGCAAAGTCAGTCTGAATATTCAGCTTGTTAATTCACTTTAATTGTAGGCTATTTTATAGCTATAAGCTAGTCCATCTGGTAGAGTGCTGAAAAGGTGCTAGATACTCTACAACAGGTTGCAGCAAACAACAGACAAATGAACAAGAACAATATGACAGTGACAGAAAGACAGTGGTGACGAGACAGACAACATGAGACACAAAGAAGATAGCAAAGAGAGTAAGAGTTATACAACAGAATCATTTATTTAAACTGAGAAAAAAACCACATGTACTGAAACTTCTTGTAATAAATCTTATTGTTGAGACACTTCTATTTTTAAACATTTGTATTTGTTTTTATTTTAAGATGAAAAAAAAAACCATTGAATTATAAATTCCAAGTTTTGTGTGTACAATTGAACTTCTTTTTGTCATTGATGTTATTCCAGGCCCAGTGTGTACTTACACCCAAAAAACCCTGACTGAGGGTGGTGGTTGTAGCTACAAGCCAGATTGGGGACCCCAGAAGGGTGGATCTCATCAGTGTGCAGGGTTCAAGATTAATGGTGTCCTATTGTTTCAGGGATAATAGAATATTGATAGGGGACACCAAGCAAAGATGTTGGAGTATCACTTGTCTCCAAAGAGGCAGTTCTCATGGGTATTTCTTATGAAAAACACAGGAGTTGGTCTGTACCAGTCAAACTATCCGACAGTAGCAGATATCATTCCAAGGACAGTGATGAAATGTGGATTTGTCTTATATGAACAGAAACTTTTTTTTATAAAGGAATTGTACGACGTGTAAGCACTGGTTTAGCTTAGTCGGTAGAATGTCAGCCTGGAACATCTAGGTTCCTGATTTTGATACCAGCCCTCGCCAACTCAGCGTATGAATAGCACAGAGATCTGTGCGGTAAAGTGAGGAGCTAATGGTCGGTGTGGCGCTTCACCTCAGATGCTAAAAACGATCTCCTTGGTCTAATGCTAGTGAAAAGAGGATAGACTCCTTCACTGCCTGGCTGATACTGACTTTAGGCCACCCAATGACTTTACTTTTTTCACATTATTCAACTTTTTATTAAGAAAAAATCTCATGTTGACATTAAAAATTGCCACAAAAACTTGATTTATTTCAGAGGAAATTACATATTATGATGTGCCTTTGTATTTAGATCTATGGTATTAATTTTTCTAGCTGAATTGTTTACATATATTATAGGATGGTATGATCCATTTTATCGGATGGTATGATCCATTATACATAATTAGGTTACAATGAAATTTGTATTTTATATGAATACTACTTTATGAAAATTGACGTAGTAGAGAGGGGACACCCGTATCATAGATTTGGAGGGGGGGGGCATGAACCTTAGCATTGCTCCTGGTTATAACTACAATGTTTCAATCATCTTTGTAAGTAAAAAGAGAGGTCACTTTTTTTCTCAACAAGATAGAAACAGAATGGATCAGTAAAAACATTAATTGTAATATCAATGATAAAAAAAGATTAATTGTTTGAAAACATTTTTGAAGCTCTGAAGGATAAGACCTCCCCCCTCTCATTGGACCATCTTTTGGTTGTGAGTGGTAAACTGTAATGCTTGAAGTTAATCAAAATTATTCCAGTTTATAAAACCAAATCAATATTTACCTACAAACTATTCACTTAAAAATTCTATGTACAAAAAACAACAAAAAACAAAAGATTTGACATTGAATGACTCACAAGGATTGATATGCTATTAAACAAAATAACATACCAACCAACCAACCAGTAAGTTTTCAAGATACTTATTTTTTTGATTTTTTTATCCAAAGTCTTCATATGATTGGGGGCAGCTATGTCAGATTCATTAAAGGAAGTTATAAGTTAATTATTTCTTTTCTCTATAATGCAATACAACACCTTGACTAATCCCAATAGGTTTTGATTGATCACTTTCTTTAAACAATTGCGGTAAAGTGCAGAGCTAATGGTAGGTGTGGCACCCCACCTCAGCCAAATGGTCTAATGATAGGGATTATTTTCTCCCAAAAATGAATAAACAACTTTTAATTGTTAGTAATATCCAAGTAATTGTAGATTAATAATCAAACATTCCAGTTACATGGTTTCCAGGCATTTACTTGGTATAGCCTTGAAAAAGATAATCTTTTTACAATACCAGTATTAGGGAAAAACAATATTTGAATTTGTTAGATAAAGTATTGTTAATTAGTATTCCATTTTATCTTTTTTTTTTCATTCAAAGCAACAGAGATAAGGTAAAAGAAATATGAATTAAAAATCAATAATAATAATAATAATAATAGTAATAATAATAATGATATAAATATATAATTATAAAGAAAAAAAAAACAATTATATGGACACTTCATGAAAAGACTTGGACATGGTTAAGAAAAGGAAACCTCAAAAGAGAAACTGAATCACTAATAATTGCTGCACAAAATAATGCCATAAGGACAAACTATATCAAAGCGAAAATTGATAAGACCCAACAAAATAGTAAATGTAGACTTTGCGGTAATAGAAATGAGACTGTAAACCATGTAATATGCGAATGTAGCAAACTAGCACAACGGGGATACAAAACTAGACACGACTGGGTTGGGAAGGTGATCCACTGGGAATTATGCAAAAAATTTAATTTTGACCATACAAAAAAGAAAGAACTTGTCAACTGGTGGATTTTGCAGTTCCAGCAGATCACAGGGTGAAGCTAAAGGAAAATGAAAAAATGGACAAATATCTGGACCTTGCCAGAGAACTGAAGAAGTTATGGAATATGAAAGTCAAAGTTATACCAATTGTAGTTGGTGCACTTGGAACGGTCCCAAAAGGATTGGAAAAGGGTTTGGAAAGTTTGGAAATCAGAGGAAGGATTGAAACCATTCTGAACACTGCACTGCTGCAATCTGCCAGAATACTCAGAAGAGTCCTGGAGACCTGAGGAGACTTGTTGTCACTCAGACTCCAGTGAAAGACCATCAGCTAACACTGATGTGAAAATTCAAAAGGAGTAAATAATAATAACAATAATAATAATAATGATAGAATTTATACAGGGTGATCTGAAATTGTTTTAACTTTCATTATTTATCAGTTTTAATCGTATAAGTTATGTAATTATTTTACTTCTAAAAAAATATTTTCTAAAAAATTTCAGGTTGTATAATGTAATTATTTTACCTAAATATATAATATATACATATATGTGTTGTGTGTGTGTGCAGGAGGTGACAAGATTTTCTGACCACCCTGTACACAGTTTCATATAACAAGTTATTTTTTCAAAAATACCGTATTGAAACAAACAATGTTTAAAATTTCCTACAAGAATTAGGAATTATGCAATTCAAATATTTCAAGGAAATTAAACTTTTTCTCCTTTCCCCCAAAAAAAATTATTTCTTTTTTACTTAAAATCCTTCATTTACTCTTTAATTGCAATTAATCTCAATCAAATTAGTTTGGGCATAAAATTTGATCTGATTTAATTTAGATGGATTAAGTAAATTAAAAAACAAAAAAACAAAAACAAAAATAAACAAGGATTAAGATAAATCATTTAATTTGCACCCCCTCCCCCACCTTCTATTTCTTGGAAATTTAAGTTGTGCAGAATGGACACTATACAGGATGGGAGTAGAGTTATTGGGATTACCTGGCAGCATTGGATTTGTACTTCCTCTTGAATGCTAATCGACCTCACCTTTGCATTTGAAGCCTTTCATCTCAGCCAGTTCTACAATTTGAATCAATCTGCATAAACCAAGCAGACAGGAACTTGTCAGTTTTTAGTTCTCTGTTATCTGTAGCCAAACCTACAAATACTGTACTCATAAATTGCTTCTTGAAAACTGTCATATAAATATAGGAGAGCAGTACCACAAGGGAGTATACCACAACTGACACAACTAAGAGAAAAAGAGGAACTT
>JALAJA010001689.1:0-13892 GCA_023376005.1 Doryteuthis pealeii | reverse complement strand
TTGGTGTTATATATGCAAATGATATTTTCTTCAAAAACAGTTCGTATTGGTTTCTATTTACATTTCTAGATATGGATTTTTCATGGAGTGTTCATATGAATATATTCGCGTCGGCGTCACATGTTTTGTTTTTGTGTTTTTTTTTTTGTTTTTTTTTATGTTTGTTTTTGTTAGTTTTTTTTTATGACTACACACATGTCAGCGTTTGTGTCGATGTGACCATTAATTTTTTCTCCATTTTGATTTTGCATAAATGCCACAACAGTGTTCGCCATTTTTCAAGTGTATTCTAAATGTTAGATTTTAATCCATTGTTCATCATTGTATAAATCAGAAACAAAGCAGAGATTTCATTATGCCCAAACCAATCCGAAGGTTTTTTTTTGTCTAAACTTGGACTTTCTCTACCAGACAAGAGGAAATACTTTAAAAAAAGATTCAGGAGAAAGCTCTAACCGCATCAGCGTGGATATGGCAGTCCTATATTGTGGCATGAAACCGACAAAGTCTGATGGTATCGTGATATACTGCTGGGGCGCTCTGGGTTAGTGGTAATGATGCTTCGGCCCCGAAACCATGCCTGAACCCAGAGTCATCATCTGATAAAGGCTTTGTTGTTTGCAATGCTACTGTGTAAATAGCAGTCATTGTATGAAGATTATTTTTTTAAAACAAACAAAATTGAATCCATTTATAAATGGAACAAAGGATTGAAGCTTAGATTCTCGAAGAAGCAGCAATGTAAAAAAAAAATTAAAAAAACAATCCACATGTTCTTAATATGCTTCTAAAATCCCCTAGTACATCGATGTATTTATAGAATCGTTGATGCATCTCTTGTTTCAGAAAGTTGCTGCATTGGAGAATTGTGTGTGGGAGCGAGCATGTGTCTGTAGATAGATAGATAGATAGATAGATAGGTATAAGTTAGAGCTTTTGGTTTTATGATCGCATAGACAAGGAATTGACAGTCACCAAGCGCCACTGATTCTGTGTCTACGCTAATTTAGACGTACATATGCTCTATAACCGATATTGAGCACTCTTTATTTATAAATGTTGCAAACTACATTATCAATTATTAGTATATAAATAAATAGATAAATATATATATATATATATATATATATATATATATGCGTGTGGTGTGTGTGTGTATGTGTGTGTGTGAGCACGCATGTGTGCGAGAGAGAGAGAGAGAGAGAGAGGGCGATTTCACGCAAAGTGTTCTCGTTGAAGAGATGATTTAATCATTGTAAAAGTTTCCATAATGAAAATGGATGTGTACGTTCACGAGTTAAGAAAATACAACAACAGATAAATTGATTTCATAAAATAATTTCTCAATAAAGGTAAAATATAATTTGCGAAAATACCATGAATATCATTTTAACATTTAAAATACATTTTCCTTAGTTTGAATGTTTTGTACAAATAAATAAACTTTTAAAGGTAAAAAAGAAAAAAAAAAAATAAAGATTCCTAAAGTTCTGAAAAGCCTTTCAAGTTCTGTGCTTCAAATTCAACTTTTAAAATTATTTAATTAATTATCCAAGTGTAGAATGAACGCTCTTTTCACGGTTCGTAGCTCTTTGATTCATCTGTTGAGTATTAAACAGAATCTCGAACAATATTCACATTTCTTTAGTTTATTCATGCATGGCTGTTTTTTTTTATCCCGAATCACATTTTCAAATTAACAGGAGTACAGAATTCTTTAAAATGGAATGGTAACAAGATATCTAGAAAAATAGATGAGTTAAAGAATTCTGCTCAAAGATTAGTAGATTCGATACATAACGGAAGAACATTGGAGAAACTGTTACATAAATACATTGTCAACCCCCTGTATTTTTTAGGTGATGGCCCTTTTCATCTCACGGGCGGGACTTTCCATGGAATATTACAGAAAGCCCGCGAAATACGTGAAGTCACGTGGGACCCGGTTGGGTCCTGGGTTTCAGTTTGGACGTCAGGCGGAGAAGATGAGACTGCCTTAATCGGAGCTCACTGCATACGCTCGCTATGTTAGTCGGATGAAAAAATGTTTAGTTAAGAAATAAAAGCTCACGAAAATAACATGGTTTTGTGGTTGATGAATGTCTAGGTAACAAGACTGATCTAGAAGAAGACATGAATTAAGTGCGACCGACCACCGAGACGAAGTCCAGACGCTAGAAGAGACGTTGGAAGAGACGCTAGAGGAAGAACGTAAGATACCAAAGATGACAAGAAAAATAGAAGTAAAAAAAGAAGAGTATACAACAAAACCACCGGTGTAAATGTGGTGATAAAAAGCACAAAAAAGACGCTAATACAAGTCCTAATAATTCATGAGATACCTCCAGAGAATATCAGAATTATTTTTTTTATGTTGAATATGTCCATGTGGACAAATGTGGTTTAAATCGCGAATTGATCTACTTAATAAAGACCAACTTTACAATTCTGATTCTTTTCTTAATGTCTTTTTTTAAAGCGTTTCACTCAATTTATAATTATATTTTTCTAGTATTATCTGCGTTATTCGGACTATTGTCCCCATCTTCATTGTTATTTACCCTCCGGCCTTCTTCAGGTATTTCTTGTCGGACTCGGGAACCTTCTCGGACTCGGGAACCTTCTTTTCGAACTCGAGAACATTCTTGTCGTATTCGGGAAGGTTCCCGATTCCGACAAGAAAATACCTGAAGAAGGCCGGAGGGTATATCGGCCGAAACGTTGTACAAATAACAATGAAGATGGGGACAATAGTCCGAATAACGCAGATAATACTAGAAAAAATATAATTATAAATTATAAAATCTTCAAGCCTCATCTCAAACATTCAGAGAAATAGTATATTTTTTCTGTCTTAATAAATTCCATCATCGCCTGTTTGAAAGACAAGACTGGGATCTTTTTGAACAGTCTCATCAAATTTGGATTGTCGACCGACGCACTGGTGTTTATTGGAAATACCATATCTGTAAATATTGACTTTTCCTTCATTGTCCCTGTCAAAGCGAATGGCGTTTTTGGACCCCATTGATGGGTCTTCGTCAAAATAATTGTATGGCAACAAGAAGAAACTACGATGAGCTCCAACTGTTGGCGTAATGGGTAGATCTTCGGTGTGAGGGATATGATGTACTCCTATTGTTACCCAGGCAACCAGATCCTGCAATAAAGAAAATAAATTTTCTTAGGTCTTAATTATATAGAAACAACGGAATAACGACACAGATTGCTGTTGTTATAAAATTTTAATGAAATGAACTCACTTCATGACACATGACACATGTTTAAAGAACTTTTTTATATAGAAACAACGGAATAACGACACAGATTGCTGTTGTTATAAATTTAATGAAATGAACTCACTTCATGACACTTGTCTACCTCTGTATCTGATTGATGGATTTTAATAGCATCAATCTGTATAGGGTTATTTTATGCCTAGTGGTTAGAGAATCATATTCATTGCACGTTCGTATTTATATTTTTGTACGGTTGTCTCTTAAGATGTTTTTTTCTTCTTTATACACAAAAAGGAATAAATTTGAAATCGATCCATTTGACTTATAGATGAGACTCTAACAGATACTACTACTTCGGTTCAGAATGGATCTGTGAGTAATGACATGAAGGGATATTCCTTACTCCCTCAGATCTCTAGAACTGGATTCTCACCATCAGATACAGTTTAGTCATACCCAGGATTACCCCCTTTTAAGGGCGGGTCTTACTCCTCTGCAGGGGATACAGTCAAACGTGTTCCAAGTCCCACCGACAGGGCATAATAATAAAGGGCTGAGTTCGGAATTCCCAAATACCACAAGTATTTAAAGAAGGTCGGAAAGTAAACCGGTCGAAATGTGACTATCAATTAGTTTGAATAAATAAGTAGAGAACAATAATCAAGCTTAACATTTCAACTTGATCATTCTATCATAATTCAATAATTCACAATTATTTTCTTTTAATCATAAAAAAAAGAAATTCATTTAGTTTTGTTGTTTGCTGTTGTTGTTGTTGTTGTTGTTGTTTTGGAGGTTTTTGGGGGTTTTTGGGGGAGGGAGCTTTTTTCATTGATTAACCATTTTGTATTTTGTCTTTCTAATCATTTGTCTTTTTGTAATTTCATCATAAGCTTTTCCTTATAAAGTTTAGTCATGAGACTTATATTTCATAAATATTAATTAAAATTAAAATATATTAATTAAAAAAAATTAAAATATATAATTAAAAAATATATAATTAAAAAATATATAATTAAAAAAATTAAAATATATTAATTAAAATATATTTCATAAATATTTTATATTTATATAAAGTTTAGTCATTAGACTTATATTTTGTTATTTAGCAAATTCTAATTATTTGTCTTTTTGTAATTTCATCATATCCTTTTCCTTATAAAGTTTAGTCATGAGACTTATATTTCATAAATATTAATTAAAATTAAAATATATTAATTAAAAAAAATTAAAATATATAATTAAAAAATATATAATTAAAAAATATATAATTAAAAAAATTAAAATATATTAATTAAAATATATTTCATAAATATTTTATATTTATATAAAGTTTAGTCATTAGACTTATATTTTGTTATTTAGCAAATTCTAATTATTTGTCTTTTTGTAATTTCATCATATCCTTTTCCTTATAAAGTTTAGTCATAAGACGTGCCATGGAGTCTGCGAGATATAGGTATATCTGTCCATGTACATTCAAGTGTGTCCATAATTGAGTTGTGTTTGTTTGAAGACTGACTGCAGGGAATTTAATAATTTCTTTGAGAATGGCATAATCCATCCCTTATCCTCAAACTACAGTTACGGGTAAATAGTAGAGGAGACTGGTTTCTTTAGTTGTAATACGGCAACCAGTCTAGAAGAAGGAAATACTCTGAATTCAAAACCAGTTGTATTCTTTGATCAATTAACCTTGTGTTGAATCCTACTCGTGGCTGTGGATTTGGGTAAATTAAATACCCTCCCATGTAGGTAGGATATGCCATACCAACGTTAAAGGGCCCAGTCTGCTATACTATTTAAATTGTGTATAGAATATCGTAATTTGCTATTTGTTGTAGGTGACTCACCTATGACACGAACATGGACTTACCCAAAGGGTACATATGTGGCAGAGTAAAACTACTCAGTCGAGTAGTTCTAGAAACACCTGTCCTTCGGGACGGGTGTCCAGTGAACTGCTAAATTAATAGCGTCGATCCCAGATGCTTGCCTCATTGCACTTAGAGGCTAAGCTCGGATCGACGCAATTTTTCTCCTACCACCCATGAGTCTCGGCTTGTGGGTGATGCCCACATAAAACGGCCTTGTGCCATATCGTGTGAAAGTGGGACACATGTAAATAGGAGTAGTTCTAGAAACAGTCTTCGTGTATGCTGAACAAGGAAACCCTTCCATTGTATGTGATATGTATTGCTGAATACAATCTGTTCTCTACAGTTTTATACCTGTGTTGAGTTACTATTTATTGACCCTTTAATAGGTCATAACACTATTCAATAGCGATTCAAGAACAGTTTACATTTTCAGCTATTTTCCAGGGCGAGAGGCATACGGTCATGGGTGGTTCAGGGTTCTGAAGGTTAAAAAAATTGAAAGTAAGACTCACCTTGTCCTCAATATTTTCGTCGTCATCAATAAAACTTTGAAAGTTGACAGTCGGTTTCATTCCGTCATACATGGCATATTCAGTACTGCTTCTCGTTTCATTATCTTTGTATTTCGTCACAGCCATCTGGTAACGCGCCCAGGCTCTACTTATTTCACTACCTTTGTTTGGCGGCAAAACTGCCTTTGTCATTCCACTTAATTGTAATCTATAGGATCGAGGAATTCCCTGTTTTGTTTTGAACTTGTCGTTGCTAAACAGCAGATACTTAGGCGTGTCAAAGTTGTATTCATACACAGCTTGTTTTTCGCTGGTCTTTACGTCTCGGTGGTAGGAAGTTTGGTAATAATGCCTTTCTGGACCCCATTCTTTATTTGAGATGCGACTGGATTCCATGTTGAGTGTCTCGTATCGATTTTTGGTTCCTTTGATATCCACATCGACCCGGAAGTTGAATAAATGCTGATGCATATTACCGTTAAGGTGTTCATGAAGGTGTGCACCGAATGGCTTCTCTTCACTTCTAGGGTAGGTGCCCATGATATAACCAGTTGAAATCACACGCACCTCGATGGCTCCATTTTGATGAAGTACCAGGTCAAATATATAATCATAGTTAAGTACTGTGAGAATTGTCCTAAGTACAAGGACATCATCCATCATACCACCATAGAACGATCCACTAATTTTAGAATGTGAATGGTGGCGCCGAAGAGGGATTCCAGTATTCTGTTCGAATATACAGAATGCATTCTCGGATACAGTTGTTGCATCTCCACTGTTTTCTCCATAATGGGAGGCGGAAATCATTTGCGCATGCTCAGGACAGTCTGCACCAGGCACCAAAGTCCGAACAAGTCTACCGTACAGACCAAAACTGTCGAAATAATCAGCAAATCTCTGAGCTGGATTAAATCCCGAATAAACAACGGCCAATTCCTGGAGACTTAATTCGTACACGATCCTTTCGCCATTATAGCGAATATTATAATATTGTGGGCCACTGACCGTCGACATACGAAACGTGAACTTCCATCCCATATATTCTACTTCCGGTCCAGTTACACTGTACCGCCTTCCATCTGGTTCTGTTTGGTATGGTCGTCGCTGGCCCGTGGTCGGAAAAGTTGTGCCACGAAGATTAAGAGTTGAAAATAAATCTTTATTATCTTCTGGATAAGTAAGTTTTAATTTCTTCACCGATGGATCTGTGTTATAACGATCTACAAATTCTGTAAGGGAATGAAACAGTTGCCCAGCATACCATATCTTGTCGATTGAAAATGTTGTTGGATCATTTCCAGTTAGATTCACTAAGATATTAAGGTCAAGTGGGTGCAAGGAAACGAATTCCAAATCGTAGGTAACCCAAAGCCAAATTAAACCGTTTCTTCCTTTTGAGAAATTGCACTTGACATTGGTGTCATAACGAGAATTGTGAGACATCGTGTACCACAGTTAGTGAAAGAAGCGCCAAAGCTCTCACGCATAATTCGACCCAATGTCGTTCAAACATTGGCAGTAGATACAGCGGGGTTAGTTTTTCCTCGATTATACTACCGGGTCGAAAGGCGAAGGCACAGTTCTCAGGAGAATGTGCTGTGTAGGGTTTGGAAGCGGACCGACTATGTATTCTTCTACGTCTGGTTTTGCTTTGTCGCCGCGAAAAATGATCACTTTTGCTCGTCTTAGTGGCTGCTTAGCCCTTCCCTCAAGATAATCAACAGCCTGTTTCTTTTCCGTGGCAACAACTCCATATTGCTGATATAACTCACGTTAATGCTCACCACTTTTGCCGGATCTTCCACATTTAATTCTCGTTGATTGAGTATATAACGAACAACAGAACGCATCTCTTTCGACGTGAGGTCGGCGAAGATTGGAGGGTTTGTCCGGATTGGACATTCCTTGTGTGGACAGACCTTCGGTACATTGTTCTACTAACAAGTCTTTCATTTCCTTGGCTTTTAATACAGTGACAACTGTCAAGCCCACGGCAAGACCAATGGCGATGGTCACAAATACAAAGGTGCAAGCTTTCCATTTGCTCTGTGAAGTCATCTAAAATATAAAGAAATAAGAAATTGAATATTTTTTTTTAAATCATTTTTATAGTGAGTTAGAGGCATTAATTAAAATGTAAAATATATTTTTGAAGGCGAAATAATGCAATTTATATTTAAAAACATATTTATTTAAATTTTTTTTTTCTTTTTTTTTTTTTTTTGTTCCCTTAATATTTTCAGGCTATGCCTATCTTCAGAGAGTTGAAAAAAATTTTTTTTAAATTTCATCTGTATTTGTTAAACTCGACTGTGATGTTAAATCCGTTGAATGTTTTAATTTAAATGCAAACGTTCGGCAAAGATTGAAAGTTCTGCTCGGCAAAGATAGTGAAACTTCGTTAGATCCCGTGCGGCGTCTTGTTTCGCGGGATGTTTGAAAATCATTTCATATATAAATATATATATATATATATTTTTTTTAATACTATAAAAATAATGAGGCCCTGCTCGGGGATATTGAAATAAAGGTTTTTTTAAAATCATTTTTATAGTGAGTTAGAAGCATTAATTAAAATGTAATAATATATTTTTGAAGGCGAAATAATGCAAATTTATGTTTAAAAACATTTATTTAATTTTTTTTTTTTTTTTTTTTCAACACTTCTTCCTCCAGCTATGGGCTCTTTAACCTTGATTAGGTAACCAATCAAGAAGAAAGAAAATTCCGCTTAAGAAATTGACCATATGTCACATCCTACTCATGCGGAGGTGTTAGTAAAAAATATATATGTGACTAATAACTAATCACTTAATAATGTCACAATTTTTAATCCTCTGTGATTGTTTCGAATTACAAAGTGAAATTTCCAGTATTGCATTAATCTTACTTTGCATCGACAAAATATTTCTAGACGTTCGAATTTACTTGAGAATACACGTTTCACTAGCATCAAATATAACAAAGTGCTGGCACGATTGTAAGCAGATGGTATTTATGAAGAAACAAATCCACTGATTTTCACCACAGATCATTTTCACCACTGGTTATTTTCAGCAACTGATAAAAAACAGAATTCCCACCGACAGAAGGTATTGCTAGAACCACAGAGTTTTTGACTTATAAAAGTTCCGATTAGGAGGCGCGTGGTCAAATGATTAGAGTCGTAGGAAATGGAATCGTCAACCCGAGTTCAATTCCTCGTCGAAGCTGTTTGCGTTTCACATAGCACTAATACCCTTGGGAAAGGTATGAATCCAATTCTCCCTCCAGCTATGGGTAAATAGCAGGGCAGACTGGGCTCTTTAACCATGGCTAGGTAACCAGTTTAGGAGAAGGAAAACTGAATTCAAACCTGCTAAACTCCGCTTAAGAAATTGACCTTGTGTCGCATCCTGCTTGTGCGGAGGGGTTGGTAAATATATATAAAAATTTATATATATATATATATAATATATATATATATATATAATATATATATAAAAAGAGTTTTTTTTTTTAACAAAAACGGTTGAATCAGCAGGATTTCTTTTTTCACTTGTAACTTTGATTATCTAAATTATTAGAACTAGCAAATATATGCACCCTCCATAGGGTACAACTATTTAAGTTTTAATGTAATAAAATATTATATTGAATTAGAAAGGCTAATGAAACAAAATAAGAATGCAGATTAAAAGATTTGAAACAGAGGAAGGTACAATCGAAATATCGAACAACTGAAACTTACTCTTCCATCACTCCTGTATTTCATTGCTAAATTTTCCTAATTTAACTATTTGGTCAAAATAGGAAATAAAGAATAACATCACAGTTATTTCTTATTGTTAATGGATTTCTTTTAAAGATTTATCACATAGATTTTTGCTCATATTCATTAAGATAAAAGCAAATAATTAGAAATCAATAATACTAAGCACATATTTATTAAAATCAAATTTTTGATATCAATATGCAAATTAGCCTTCCGTTCACATTGTAAACCACTATTTTGTTGTATATATAAATACAATTGCATGTTTTTAGCATGTATATATGATCAACAGTATCAATAATGTAAAACAATTTTATTATTAATTGAGGTTTAAATATAAATAAAATCATGGAGAATGTGACGTAAATAACGAAGGGAATTGTGACTTGAATAGTGATATAGTTTCGGTTACAGACAGACAAACACACAATCTCTATCATAATAAAAAGAAGATAGGAGGGTTTTTCAATAAGTAATGTGAATTTTACAATTAAAAAAACGAAAATATTTGCTTATTTTTTAATTTTTTCTTATATATAGATATTAGGGCAGACTGGGCTCTTTAATATTGGTTAGGCAACCAGTCTAGAAAAAGAAAAACTCTGAATTCAAACCTATTTAACTCGGCTTAAGAAATTGACCTAGTATCACATCCTGCCTGTACAGAGGGGTTGGTAAATGTATATATGATTTAAATCTTTCTCTAACATTAGTGGCGTTTTATAAAAATTATTCAAGACATTTTACTGCGTTTTTTTTTCTTTCTTAAGTAGACGGTTTTGGGGAGTTTAAGTAAAGTTAATAAAACTCTGAGTTGCTTGTTAGTGGACAACCGAGAAAGGTTAATGTAATTTTTGTGTCAAAAAAAAAAATCCGGAAGTCATTTTTATTGTTTCTTTAGTTGAATTCTGACCGACTAGATATAACAACTTTCTCTATCCATCCGGTCCCTTGTGATTGTGTCCTTCATTAATCAGACAGCAAGAAGAAGAAGAAGAAGAAGAAGAAGAAGAAGAACAACAACAACAACAACAACAACAACAACGACGACAACGACGATGACAACAAGGTTTGAATAGAAAAGAGTGGAAAAGAAGGAATACGTTTTCATGAATGAATGGAGGAGGAAGAAGAAGAAGAAGAAGAAGAAGAAGAAGAAGAGAAGAAGAAGAAGAAGAAGAAGAACAACAACAACAACAACAACAACAACAACAACAACTAGCTGCTGACAACTAATAAACCAGCCTCGTTCTTGTTTCACAGCCGTTAATGCGAATAGAAACGAACGTGGAAAAACAAATGCAGCGAATCCCTGATTCCGTTTTTAAGACAGAATGAAAGAAAAAGAAAGAAAAGGAGGAAAAAGAAGGAAAAAGAAGGAAATAAGCTAAAATGATGCAAGAAAGATTTGTATAATGAAACTAAAAGGGAAGGAATCCAGTAAATGAAAAATGATGAAAAGGGCTGAATCACACGATAATAGAAAGAAAGAAAGAAAGAAAGAAAGAAAGAATCAAACAAACAAACAAGTCAGGTATTAAGAAATTGAGAAGAATTCATGACTATTTAGATTCCTTTTAATTCATCCGAATTTAATTCATCCGAATTGAAAAATCCCATTTTTAAATTTCTCTTTTTTGAAAATACTGGTTCTTTATGAAGAACTTCAGACTCCCGATTATTACAAAATTGACAAATTAATTTTTACGCATTAAATAAAAAATATCGCTCCCTTCCGTTGCACTATTGCTTTTTATCTTTCGTTTTCCAACAGATAGCATTGTTTCATTTACGATTTTCTAATTGATATTCTAAGCGTCCAGAAGAAATGAGAAAAAAGTTAATGACTGCCTCATAAACCGATACAAGAATTACACTCATAGAATGTGTGGGGATTTTTGTCCCCGGAAAAGCACTGTTTAAACCCTAAGTTTTGCAAGTGAATAAACCGTACTTCGAACGCAGTGAGGAGATGGGTGCCGCTTTTGAAGAAAGGAGACAAACGAATTTTTATACAACAAAATGTTTACTGTACATATAAAGAAATATCAAACAGGGATATTGATGTTATGAATATGTAAATACCTTGGTACCCCGTCACCATAATCTGATTGGACAGTGTCATCTATAAATATTCGACACTGTGGTGGTACAAGCGCCTAAGCCAACTAGTCTAAGCTTACTTGCCTACCAGTCAGAATACCACCACGACTATTCGACGCACCAGCTACTACTGCGATAATATACCAAATACCAACTTCATAATATATCCCTTAACCCGGATATATCAGATATATACAATGTGAAACAACCAAAATAGTCCAAAGAGTCCAAAAGAGTCCAATGGAGTTCAAAGGAGTTCAAAAGTGTTTGGTAGATTAAAGGGAATTAAAGGTAATTAAAGGAAATTAAAGGTTGCAGATAAAAATGCCTGCGGAACTTAGCTGTAATCCTCGTGAGTTCTATTCTTCGTAACTTGTAGAAATGTATGCGTTTGCAGCTCTAGCTTCTAGATGGTTATGATTCCGAGTCGTCGCTGTCTTGGGCTTCTAACGATACGGTCAAGTGTTGCTAGCCAGAGGTAGAGGCAAAAAGAGGCCGAATTCTTCGGTGCACCCTCTTTTATAGTTAGCATCATGTGACCCTAAGGGACTGCTGCTAGTGTCTGATGAGGCCGGATAGCCTATCCTTTAATAGATTTCCACAAATGCTATATTTTAAGCTACAGTTAGCAAGATTACGTTGAAAATCGTTTTTCCTTTGTTTTTTTGTTATTTGTCTGTTAAATCTTTACGGGGTGCTCAACTATAATGACCTTGTTCCATACAAGTATTAAATATGTACATTTACACGTTTATCTGTACATATCCAAGTAAGCACGTCCGAAATTATCCAGCGACACTGAATATCTCGAGAATCAGTTACACGGCTTTTATATAACTTGGCAACCAATTAGGGAATACTAATACTTTTAATTCGGGAACAGACTCTTGTTGGATTTATTGATATAAGGCATAAGGTAAATGGTCATTTCTACTTATAGACTCGCCTATAAACACGTGACCTGAGAAGGATTCTTATTGTCCAATCACTGGCACTGCTGCTGCTGCTTCTGCTGTATTAATAGAGACCCCAATCTGAGCTTATTTCATTGACATTTGGATTCTCTTGGACGATGGACTTACAAGGAATACGTTAACACCGGATTCTTATTGGCTTGCTTACTTATTCATTACATCTGGAACTAAGGATGGCTGCCAGATACTTAACAACTCTCTCCTTTAGAATTACTCGGTCTGCATTGAGATGTCATTGAATGAGCCTGCTTACTATGTACACAATATGCATCAAGTTTTGTTTCCATTTTTCTGTGAAATCTGTTCCAATAATGAAGAAGGCTTCTGTGGATGATTCAATGCGTTAAAGAGAAAAATAAAATGTTGATACCTCAATGTTTGGGTGGCAGGTTGATCCGTTGAAAGTGATCAGCATTCTTGAAGGCCTTCAATAAGTAGTACACCCCCAAAATATTGAACGCACTCGGGAAATCAGCGAATGACACCGTCAAAATTAGACAAACATCTGGGGATTCCACGCACTGTCCAGAAAGTGATCATCCATTTTAAATATCTCAACTGCTATTTCTTTACGACAGGCATAGCTACATAGATAGATACAAACAGACTGATATAGATTGATAAGTAGATATGAACCAAGTGAGATGTATAGATTAATGGATATGAACAAACTCAGATGCATATATATTAACGTAAACTATATAGATCTAAACGGACTGATATATATATAATACATATACATATACATACATATATAATATTTAATATATATATATATATATATATATATATAATTATATAGTCATCCACAGACACATGTTTCGACTTATAAAGTCTCTGCAGTGTGACTAGACATTTGTAAGCTACCTACAGCCGGGATTGAAATCCGATCGGTACAGCATCAGTCAGACACCTTAACCGCTAGGCTATAGTCACCCACAGAATGTGAAGGGATTTTAACTGTTTAAAGTTTTTTACCAAAATATTATCGCATCGGTTTATTATTCTTCTATAATCCAAGGTGCATGGTGTAATGGTTATGTCGACGGGGCGGCCTAAAGTCGGTATCAGCCAGTCAGCGAGGGAGTCTATCCCCTTTTCAATAGCGCTAGACCAAGGAGATTGTTTTAGCATCTGAGGTGGAGCGCCACACCTACCATCAGCTCCTTACTTTACCGCACAGATCCCTGTGCTACTCATACGCTGAGTTAGCGGGGACCGGTATCGAACTAGGAACCTTGTGGTTTCTAGCCGAACGCTCTACCGACTCAGCTAACCCATCCGTGTTCAATCCAGGACGAGGCAAATACCCATGCATTCAACTATTCTCCTTTTAACTATGGTTAAATACTAGGACAGACTGAGCTCTTTAACGTTGGTTAAGCAACTAGTTGGACTCTGTTGGGATTATTTGGATATAGGATGGG
>JALAJA010001688.1:15000-25536 GCA_023376005.1 Doryteuthis pealeii | reverse complement strand
AGAAAGGAAAAGAAAAAAAAAGAGAAGTTAGAAGATGAAAAGAAGAAAGAAAGAAGGAAAAAAGAAAAAGAAAGAATAAAAGAAAGAAAGAGAAAAGAAAGAAAAAGAAAAGAAGAAAATAAAAAAAGAAAGAAAAAAAAAAGCAAGAAAAGAAGAAGAAATAAGAAAGAAAGAAATAAGAAAGGAAAGAAAAAGAAAGAAAAGAAAGAAAAAAAAAAAAAAGGAAAAAAAAAAAGAAAGAAGAAGAAAGGAAAAAAGAAAGAGAGAGAAAAGAGAAAAAAAGAAAGAAAGAAGAAAAAAAGAAAGAAAAAAAAGAAGAAAAAAAGAAAGAACTAAAGAAAGAAGAGAAAAGAAAGAAAGAAAGAAGAGAAGAAAAGAAAGAAAGAAAGAAAGAAAAGAAAAAAGAAAAGAAAGAAAAGAGAAAGAAAAAGAAAGAAAGAAAGAATGAAGAAGAAAAAAAGAAGGAAGGAAAGAAAGAAAGAAAATAAAAGAAAGAAAGACGAAAGAAAGAAAGAAAGAAGAAAAAAAGAAGACAAGAAAGAAAAAAAAAGAAAAAAGAAAAGAAAGAAGAAGTAAAGAAGAAAGAAAAAGAAAATTACTATCTTTATTTTCACACATTACTTTTTTACAAAACAAACATTATAAATAATTGATGACTGTATTAATGTGTGGAGGATGATCACTAATTCGAACTGAGCCTATTCTAGTAGTGACCACCTCTGCTATCTCATAGGTTTTAAGATTTAAATTTGAAGAGATTGAAAGCAGTTTTAAAATGTTTTAAAAGAATCGAATGTCTTAAAATATATAAAATTTAATGTATTATTGTTTATATATATAATATATATATATATATATATATATATATATATATATACATATGGAGAAAAGTAGACAAACACGGGATGTTATGGAAACTGGATGTTTATTGTCGACGATGCAACGTTTCGGCCATTTAGACCATCATCAGGACCAAAAGCCCAGTTCTAGCTTCAATGAAGGACATTTTTAGAATGGTGAAAAACAGTAGGTTGTCAGTAGGGGCAGGGGTGGCTGGGGGGATGGGTAGTGGATTTTCTTCCCTCTAAATGGGGAGTGTTTATGTGGAGATGCAGGTGTTTGTTCAGAATGTTGGATGATAAGGGATGGGTCAGGAGTGACAAATCCAGCTCCCAAACACATATACACATACTTTTTCACTTCTGACCCATCCCTCATCATCCATAACATCCCGTGTTTGTCTACTTTCTCCACATACTGACGGATTAACCTCCTCACATTTCTCCCATATATATTATTATATATATATATATATAATATATATATATATATATATATTCTGTTTTTGTTTTGTTTGAAAAGAAAAAAAAAGACCACCTCTTGTTAGTTAGTTTGTTTTTAAACTGTTTTCGGGAGTTGTTGAAATATTTTAACAGAAAAAGAGAGTTTCGAATCCAAATTTACCTCAGTTTTTTATCAAGGCAAGCACGGTTACTAGCCAATCAATACACGTGGACTCCTATAAAAATGAAAGCCAAATTAGTTTTTAAGCTTTCTTTGACAAAAAATACTGCTGTTGCATGTCGTGTGTTTTGAGCTAAGAAATGTTTTATCTTCATTCAGATTTTACACAAGACCCAAGCCATTCATACTCGTTTAAACCACCCTAAGCAATTCTACACGACATGAAAAGAGAAAAGCTGTTTTCCTTTACATTCTACACGAAACACAAACTACTCAAACTTAGTTAAACTCCTTGTGCATTTCATTAAATCCAGGCTATGAAAAGATTCAATGTAATATAATCCGTACTGTTACTTCGTTCAAACCACAATTCTAACCCCGACCAGGATCGCCAGAAACACCTTTTGTTTCTAGCCTATCTGCAAAGGACCGACATTGACCAAATTACAATATCAAGTGTCCTTCCTCAAAATATTCCCCCAATCTTCTATTACGGCAAGCCACGGCCAACTGGCCAATCAAAGATTCTTTTAAAAATGAAAGCCAAATTATTTCTTAGCTTTCTTTGGCAAAAAATGCTAGTGCTGCATATCGTGTGTTTTGAACTAAGAAGGATTTTATTTTTATTTAGATTTTACACCAGACACAAGCCATTGTTACTCGTTTAAACAGCTTAGTCAATTCTTTAAACCCAGGTAATGAAAATACCCATCTTCTTATAATCACTGCTCTTACTTCATTCAAACCACAATTCTAGCCCCGACCAGGATCGTGAGAAACATTGTTCGTTTCTCACCTATACACAGAGGACTGACATTGACCAAATTACAATGTCAAGTGTCCTTCCTCAAAGTATTCCCCCAATCTTCTATTACGGCAAGCCACGGCCAACTGGCCAATCAAAGATTCTTTTAAAAATGAAAACCAAATTATTTCTTAGTTTTCTTTGGCAAAAAATGCTAGTGCTGCATATCGTGTGTTTTGAGCTAAGAAGGATTTTATTTTTATTTAGATTTTACACCAGACACAAGCCATTCTTACTCGTTTAAACAGCTTAGTCAATTCTTTAAACCCAGGTAATGAAAATACCCATCTTCTTATAATCACTGCTCTTACTTCATTCAAACCACAATTCTAGCCCCGACCAGGATCGTGAGAAACATTGTTCGTTTCTCACCTATACACGGAGGACTGACATTGACCAAATTACAATGTCAAGTGTCCTTCCTCAAAGTATTCCCCCAATCTTCTATTATGGCAAGCCACGGCCGACTGACCAATCAACGATTCTTTTAAAAATGAAGGCCACGTTATTTCTTAGCTTTCTTTTACAAAAATGGTACTGCTGCATGTCGTGTGTTTTGAGCTAAGAAAGATTTTATTTTTATTTAGATTTTACACCAAACACTCATACTCGCTTTAAACCACCCTAAGCAATTCTACACGACATGAAAAGAGAAAAGCTGTTATTTTCCTTTACATTCTACACAAAATACAAACTACTCTAACTCAGTTAAACTCCTTGTGCATTTCATTAAATCCAGGCTATGAAAAGATTCAATGTAATATAATCCGTACTGTTACTTCGTTCAAACCCCAATTCTAACCCCGACCAGGATCGCCAGAAACACCTTTTGTTTCTAGCCTATCTGCAAAGGACCGACATTGACCAAATTACAATATTAAGTGTCCTTCCTCAAAATATGCCTCCAATCTTGTATTACAGCAAGCCACGGCCGACTGGCCAATCAACGATTCTTTTAAAAATAAAAGCCAAATTATTTCTTAGCTTTCTTTTTGGCAAAAAATGCTAGTGCTGCATGTCGTGTGTTTTGAGCTGAGAAGGATTTTATTTTTATTTAGATTTTACACCAAACAGAAGCCATTCTTACTTGTTTAAACCTCCTAAGCAATTCTGCACGACAAGCAAAGTGAAAAACTATTACTTTCCTTTACATTCTACACGAAATACAAGCTACTCTAACCCATTTAAACCCCTTAGGCAATTCATTAAATCCATACAATGAAAAGACCCAACGGCATATAATCCCTACTGTTACTTCGTTCAAACCACAATTCTAACCCCGACCAGGATCGCGAAAAACACCTTTTGTTTCCAGCCTATCTGCAAAGGACCGACTTTGACTAAATTACTATTTTACGCGTCCTTCCACAAAATGTATCCAGTATTTTATTTCGAGAAGTCACTCGAAAGGAAATTCTTCAAATCTACGGAAAACACACATAACGTCATATAATATTCGTTTATGACATGCTATTACAATGGGAAGTGTAGAAAAAAGTAATCCTTCCTCAAATTTTATCCCAGTTTTTTATTACTGCAAGCCACGACCGATTGACCCATCAATGATCGCGATTTAAAAAAAAAAAATGAGAGCCAAATTTTTAAAAAAAGTAATCCTACCTCAAACATTATCCCAGTGTTTTATTACAGTAAGCTATATCTCTCTCTTCCCCCTCTCTCTCTCTCTCTCTTTCCGGTTCCCAGATTTCTTTCTCCCCTTCTCTCTCTCCCTCCCCCTGTCTCTCTTTCCAACCCTTCCTTAGAATTTATCCCAGTCTTTTATTACAGTAAGCACGGCCGATTGACCCACCAATGATCGCGACTTCTTTTAAAAATGAGGACAGACATTGACGAAATTACAATGTCTAGTGTCCCCTATCAAAATATTCCCCTAATCTTTTATAACGCAAGCCACGACCGACTGACCAATCAACAATTCTTTTAAAAATGAAAACCAAATTATTTTTGATAAAAAATACTGCTGTTGTATGTCGTGTGTTTTGAGCTAAGAAAAGCTGTTATTTGAATTTAGATTTTACGCCGGACACAAGTCATTGTTGCTCGTTTAAACAGCTTAGTCAATTCTTTAAACCTGCCCTTACTTCATTCAAACCACAAATCTAGCCCCAACCAGGATCACGAGACACGCCCTTCGTTTCTCATTTATCCATGAATGACCGACATTGAGGAAATTACTATGTCAAATGCCCTACCTCAAAATATTCTCACAATCTTCTATTACGGCAAGCCACGGCCGACTAACCAATCAATGATTCTTTTAAAAGTGAAAGCCAAATTATTTTTGACAAAAAATACTGCTGTTGCATGTCGTGTGTTTTGAGCTAAGAAAAGCTGTTATTTGAATTTAGATTTGACACCAGACACACGCCATTGTTACTCGTTTAAACAGCTTAGTCAATTCTTTAAACCTGCCCTTACTTCATTCAAACCACAAATCTAGCCCCAACCAGGATCACGAGACACGCCCTTCGTTTCTCATTTATCCATGAATGACCGACATTGAGGAAATTACTATGTCAAATGCCCTACCTCAAAATATTCTCACAATCTTCTATTACGGCAAGCCACGGCCGACTAACCAATCAATGATTCTTTTAAAAGTGAAAGCCAAATTATTTTTGACAAAAAATACTGCTGTTGCATGTCGTGTGTTTTGAGCTAAGAAAAAGCTGTTATTTGAATTTAGATTTGACACCAGACACACGCCATGTTTACTCGTTTAAACAGCTTAGTCAATTCTTTAAAACCTGCCCTTACTTCATTCAAACCACAAATCTAGCCCAACCAGGATCACGAGACACGCCCTTCGTTTCTCATTTATCCATGAATGACCGACATTGAGGAAATTACTATGTCAAATGCCCTACCTCAAAATATTCTCACAATCTTCTATTACGGCAAGCCACGGCCGACTAACCAATCAATGATTCTTTTAAAAGTGAAAGCCAAATTATTTTTGACAAAAAATACTGCTGTTGCATGTCGTGTGTTTTGAGCTAAGAAAAGCTGTTATTTGAATTTAGATTTGACACCAGACACACGCCATTGTTACTCGTTTAAACAGCTTAGTCAATTCTTTAAACCTGCCCTTACTTCATTCAAACCACAAATCTAGACCCGGCCAGAATTGCGAGAAAGACCCTTCGTTTCTCACCTATCCACGGAGGACCGACATTGAGGAAATTACAATGTCAAATGTCCTTCCTCAAAGTATTCCCCCAATCTTCTATTACGGCAAGCCACGGCCGACTGACCAATCAATGATTCTTTAAAAATGAAAGCCAAATTATTTTTTAAAAGTTTTCTTTGACAAAAATATACTGCTGATGCATGTCGTGTGTTTTGGGCTAAGAAAAGCTGTTTAATTTAGATTTTACACCAGACACAAATCATTATTACACGTTTAAACAGCTTAGTCAATTCTTTAAACCTGCCCTTACTTCATTCAAACCACAAATTGCGAGAAACACCCTTTGTTTCTCATCTATCTACGAAGGACCGACATTGAGGAAATTACAATGTCAAATGTCCTACCTCAAAATATTCTCTCAATCTTCTATTACGGCAAGCCACAACCGACTGGCCAATCAGCAATTCTTTTAAAAATGAAAACCAAATTATTTTTGATAAAGAAATACTGCTGTTGAATGTCGTGTATTTTGAGCTAAGATAAGCTGTTATTTGAATTTAGATTTTTTTATGCCACATACAAGCCATTGTTACTCGTTTAAACAGCTTAGTCAATTCTATAAACTTGGGCAATGAAAAGACCCAATGTCTTATAATCACCGCTCTTACTTCATTCAAACAACAATTCTAGCCCCGACCAGGTTCGTGAGAAACATCGTTCGTTTCTCACCTATACACGGAGGACTGACATTGACCAAATTACAATGTCAAGTGTCATTCCTCAAAACATACCCCCAATCTTCTATTATAGCAAGCCACGGCCGACTGACCAATCAACAATTCTTTTAAAAATGAAAGCCAAATTATTTTTTTAACTTTCCTTGACAAAAATACTGCTGTTGCATGTCGTGTGTTTTGAACTAAGAAGGATTTTATTTTTATTTAGATTTTACACCAAACACAAGCCATTCTTACTTGGTTAAACCTCCAATCTTCTATAACGGCAAGCCACGGTCGACTGACCAATCAACAATTCTTTTAAAAATGAAAGCCAAATTATTTTTGATAAAGAAATACTGCTGTTGCATGTCGTGTGTTTTGAGTTAAGAAAAGCTGTTATTTGAATTTAGATTTTACACCAGACACACGCCATTGTTGCTCGTTTAAACCCTCTCAGCATTTCTTCACCACACTCACGCATGTCTTTTAGTTCAGAAAAAGCAAAAGCAGAAAAAAATGATTTGCAATTTACTAATTGAATTAAAGCATTGTAGTAATTTGAATTCACTGTATAGTTGAAATGTAGTTGAACGTAATTTGTTGTAGTTTTTTTTTCTTCTCTTTAATCTTTTTTTTTGAATTTTGAATTGTGTCGTAATGAAAGGGAAATTCTTTCCGTAAAACATGTTCTTATTGATTATATCCAATTGACTTTTTGTGTAAAAAGACGAGAAGAAAACGTTTAGCAAGAAAATCGACGACTCACAGCAAATAACGAATCGATAAATCTCTAGAAAATAGTTGAACGGAGAACTCTAAAATATAGGACTAAAATATGTATCATTTCGTTCTCTCTCTCTCTCTCTCTCACACACACACCACACCACACTCTCTCTCTCTTTATATATAAATATATATAAATATATATATATATATATATATATATATTATGGAAAAGATGACTTACCGGTGAATATAGTCACGATGGTTGATGTGAAGTTCATAAAGGTAAGGCAGTGATATAACAACTAAAAAAGTGCTCAATACGTTAGTAGAGCAAATTTATTTTACTATTGGTCCAAGTGATAACCTACTCGAGTTTCACCATGTTGAGGATCTTCAGATGCGAATGATTTGGGAGAGTTAGACATCTTGTCTAAGCTTCCTGAAATAGACTATAATGCAAACATTCTATGTCTTTTGTTATATTTTTACTTATAAATTTGCTCTGTGACTCTAACAATAATAGTACACATTGAGCTCTGCAAACTGTGACACGTTTTTAATAAAAAATCCTATGACGTAAGGAAGATTTCTTCTTCGGATTTTTGGATTATAAGAAATTACAGTTATTCGCCCATTTTATTCATAACATAAAGAAGGGGGAAGGGAGGAGAAAGAAAAAAAAGAAGAGGAGAAAAAAAAAGAAGAAAAAAAAGTATAACCACGGAAAAAAAAAAAAAAACTTAAGCACGTTCATTTCTGATATTCGTCTCTGAAGATAAAGTTTCTTTGAAATCGATAAGACAAAATTAACATCTTTTTGTTTTTATTTTTATACGCATTGTAATTGCCTTCAAATTATTAATATATTACTCACACACACACACATATATATATATATGAATAAGATATAATGAAAAAACAAAAGATGTTTACAACTGCATGGGCTCATCAGGAGAGAAATGTGCAAACCGTTTCGGGGCCTATCTCTCGACGGTTTAAAAAGCAACACCGGCCCTACCTCACTGATATGAGGACCCTCGCAATATAATGTATCGACCGCACGTGGGTCGGTCATCAACAAAAATAAGACGGGAAAAATGACCGTTAGCAAAAACAGAACGCTGCTAGTCAAACGTTGGAATTAATAAAAGAATGCGCTGTCTATATTAAAAATAATATGAATTTTACTTTAAAATAAAATGAATTTTATTTAAAAATAAAATGAATCATATTTTTAATTTTAAAAATAATCAGAAGCATTATAGTTATAAAATAAGACTAAAAAAAGTCTGATGTAGAGTTATTTAAAAAAGTGTAAATATGTATAAAAAGTGTATATAAAATATCAAAATTATTGTAATACAATCCAACTGTAAAATAAGTAGCCCACTTTTATAGGTAAATCCGTGGTGTTTATGGATAAATATCGTCAAAGGAGTAAACATTCATATGTAAAGTTTTTTCATAGACAAGTATATATATATATATATATATATATATATAATATATATTATGTGTGTGTGTGTGTGTGTGTGTGTGTGTGTCTATATGTGTGTATAATCAAGAGGGGCAAAATTTAGCGGAGTTTAACAGGTTTGAATTCAGACTTTTCCTTCTCTTAGACTGGTTGCCTGACAAATGTTAAATAAACTCGTTGTCTTACTATTTACCCATAGCTGGAATGAGAGTAGTTGCCTCATATACGCTTATGTTAATACCTTCACTAAAAACATTTAGTCTGTTTATGTGTGTATGTGAGTATCTGTGTGTATGAGTGTATGAGTGTGTTTTTTTTTGTGTGTGTGTGTCTGTTTGTGTGTATGTGTGTGTTTGAGGGTATGCGTGTTTGGGTATGTGCGTGTGTATGTATTTGTTAATGTGTGTGAGCGTGTGTGTGCGTATGCATGTATGAGTTGATTGGGTATTTAATTGGTTTAAGTTCTCGTCACTGTTACTGATTGAGTTTATCAAAAGGAAGATTGCAATCGAGACAGACGTTTTACTTAAGTGCCTCTGATTGTTGTAAATTTAAATATATATAATATATATATATATATATATATATATGCACATATATATATATGTATATGTAATATATATATAAAATGCATATATAATATGCATATATGTATAAACATATATGTATATAAATGGATATAAGATTAATATATAATATAAATGTATATTTAATATATATATATGTATTAATGTATATGTGCTATATATATATATATAATATATATATATATATATATTATATATATATATATATATATATATATAATTCTGTTCGTCAATTATTCTCTGATTGCGGTATATGTAATATATATATATATATATATATATATATATATTATATATATATATATATATAAACAATATTTTCTGTCAATTGCCCTCTGATGGTTGTATATATATATATATATATATATATATATATATATATATAATATATATATAATATATATATTATTATATGTAAGTAAAGTTGTCGGGGTGGTCTAAAGTCGGTATCAGCTAATCAGCGAGGGAAAATGAATATGTAATATATATATATATATATATATATATATATATATATATATATATATATAATATGAATATGTTATATATATAAATATAAAATACATATATGTAAATATATATATATTATAAATGTACATTTAATATATATACAAAATGAATATTTAATATATATATATATACATATATATAAAAATGTATACATACATGTATATATATATAAATGTATATGTAATATATATATCTAAATGAATATGTAATATATATATATTTATATATAGATATATGTATAATATATATATATATATATATATATAATATATATATATATAATGTATATGTAAATATATATAATATATATATATATATATATATATATATATATATATATATATATTCTGTCCCTCAAATACGACTTATTAGTCTATCCTTAATTGGTACTAGACTGACATTTTTTATTCAATAAGCTAATTACCAATAGGTTACTTCTACATACCATTCGCCTTTAGTGGATATGTTCTACGTAAGAATAAAAAAAAGTAAGAAAAAAGGAAACAAAAGAAAAAAATCTTGGCGATGAAATGACGTCCCCACTCACCCCCCACCCCGAAAAAAAACTCCGACAACATTTTTTTTTTCATTTGAGTTTAATAATGATAAAGCAGAAACATACGAAATGACCTGCAAACAACGACTAAAGAAATACATCGTCAAAACTTTAAAGAAATCTAAAGAAAAGAAGATACGAACATGAAAGCAATTTTGAAAGGATAAACAGCGCTTCATGAATTATAGTGCACCACAGGAACACTTATGACCACATATCTGATTACTATAGATTTATGCCTGTGTCCGCATGAGTGTTAAAACTATTAGATTATGGACATACATTTGAGGTAAAATATGATAGAGAATAATCTATCTATCTATCTATATATATATATATATTATATATATATATATATATATATATATATATTATATATATAAAGTAAAAGTAAAGTCGACGGGGTGGCCTAATGTCGGTATCAGCCAGACAGCGATATATATATATATATATATATATATATATATATATAAGTAAAGTAATAACAAAAGACTTAGAGATTTAGCTTTATAGTCTATTTCAGGGAGCTTAGACAAATAGT
>JALAJA010001686.1:0-18896 GCA_023376005.1 Doryteuthis pealeii | reverse complement strand
GACCATTCTCCTTTCAGTTATGGGTATAGTAGGAGAAGATCGGGCTCTTTAACTTGGGAGTGGTAGTATCAGTTTGGTCCAATCTATTAGTTAAATAGTCGTATTCGACTTAGGAGTTTCTCATCAAAAATTAAATCAACATGTTTTCTGCATAAATAACTGAATGGGTTGACATGCGTAACCCACAAACTATCTTTGGTTTATAACCAGTCTAGAAGGAAAATCTGAATTCAAACCTGTTACCTTGCTGTAAGAATTAACCCTCGCTGTCACATAATGCTCATGTGGAAGGGTTGGAAAATGTATATAGGTTCATTTTTTCACAAAGTTCAGTACTAGTTAAAAGTGTGTTTACAGGTAATTACGGTTATTTTTCCAAATATGAAAACGTTTAAAATTCTCATTTTAACGTATCTTTTTTATTCAATCAATAGTTGGTTAGGTTTAAATTTAGCATAGGAGGGAGAAGAAAGTTAGTAATGGGTCAAACTTTGCTTTTTACAAACTTTTTCTTTATTCCTCAATGATACATATACTGAAAATAAGGACGTAAAACCCTTTGGCTCACACTATGCTGCTTCTCTACAGAGCATAACCCCCCCGCCACGCATGGGGCCACCTGTTAGCCGTTAGTGGCACCTGTGAGGCTTAAGGATGGAACCAGGGTGGCTGAGTTGTCTATGATATGCAACACTCCACTTTAACAGTTGCCAGAGAGGCCCTTCCAATCATCGGATGATCACGTCACCCTAGTACTTATATGATGTCCCAACGCCTTGACATAAATCCAACAAAACCAAAACCCAAATTTATTTGAGTTACCCTTATCATGCTTTAACTTAAACTATATAATCTTTTTATCTGAATCAACTGTAGTTATCTTTTTACTAGAAAAAATATATGTACACTCCGTGTTTATTATGTAAATAAAAATATATTGAATTAAAAGGCTAAATAAGAATGCAAGAATAAAAAGATTTGAAACAGAGGTTATAATAAAGAGACAGCTGAGACTTACCTCCTTTGTCTTTTGTATTTTCTAATTCAACTATTTAGTTAAAAAGAAGTAAAGAATAAAAATTGTTTTTGTTGATTTCTTTTAAGAATTATCCAAGATTTTTGGCTCTAATTCTTTCTTTTTTCATAAATAGTTAAATTGAAAAAATTAGCAATGAAAGATATCAAGGAAAGTAAGTCTCAGCGTTCTCTTTTTTTTTATTATACCTCTGTTTCAAATTTTTTATCTGCATTCTTATTTAGTTTCTAATTTCATTATATTATTATTACATAATCACGGAGGGTACATATATTTTTAGTAAAGATAACTATCTTCAGTGATTCAGTAAAAATGATTATATAGTTTAAGTAAAAGCATGATAAGGGTAACTCAAAATAAACTTTTGGTTGTTTGTTGGATTTTGTGTTGGGGTCATATAAGTACTAGGGCTTGACGTGATCATCCGATGATGGAGGCCTCTCTGGCAACCTGTCTAAGTGAGTGTTGCATATCATAGACAACTCAGCCACCCTGGTTCCATCCTTAAGCCTCACAGGTTGCCACTAACGGCTAACAGGTGCCCCATTGGGGGGGGGTTTATGCTCTGTAGAGAAGCAGATAGTGTGAGCCAAAGGTTTTAGTCCTATTTTCCCAGTATATGTATCATTGAGGAATAAGAAAAGTTTTTGGTAAAAAGGCCAAAGTTTGACCCATTTTACTAAAACTTTTCTTCTTCTTTGTCTATCCCTAATGCTAAATTTAAAACCTAACTCTAACCGTTATTGATGAATTAAAAGATACGTAAAATGAGGAATTTTAAACTTTTTTTTCATTTGTCGTAAAATATTTTACTGCGGCTTTTTGTACCCACTTTTAAACTTAGTACTGAACTGTGAAAAAATGAACCTATATACATTTTCCAACCCTTCCACATGAGCAGTATGTGACAGCAGTTTAATTTCTTAGCCAGTGGTTTGAATTCAGATTTCCTTCTAGACTGGTAGTCTAACCAAGATAGTTTGTTGGGTTTTACGGCAGTCAACCCATTACAGTTATTTTATGCAGAAAACATTTTGTTTGATTAATTTTTGATGAGAACTCAATTTGTTTTACATTTTTTTTTTTTTCTTTTAATTAGATGGGACCCAAACTGATACTAACTCCCAGAGTTAAAGAGCCCGATCTTCCCTACTATTTACCCATAACTGAAAGGAGAATGGTCAGATGCCTACCTTTCTCAAGAGTTTTAGCACTATATGAAATGCAACAGTCTCATTCAGAATTGAACTCAGATTGCTGAGTTCATTCCTTACTATGAATAACCATTACACAACATAATCCATGAACCTTGGTTCAACAAGCACTTTAATAATTAACCTAGGCTGGGTCATGTAGACAAGGGAGTCTGACATTGAGAGAAACTATGATCCTAAGTACATGGCATTACCAAAGATAAATTCTAGCATATTTTTTTTCTTCAGAAGAAATTTAGACCAGTCTAAAATATTCGCTATTTTAAAATATATTTTTGAAAGAAATTTGAAATAATGAAATGGCTCAATTGTTTCTATGTAGGTTTTTTTTTTTTTTCTTTTATGGAAAGAATTTTGCAATTTATTACTGAATTGCTGGGGAGGGGGGTATTTTTTTTCAATAAGGCAATGTTTCTGTTGGTTTTAAATCTAAACTAATTTTCACAAATACTGGTCCATTAAACTTTCAAACATTTATCATCATTAAATAAAGATTACTCACTTTTCAGCTTTACCCAAATTTACTTGAGAAAAAAATCCTAAACAACAGCAGTTTCCAATAGAATATGTATATCAGCTGTTGCTGCCAGCAAGAATTTATCCAAGAGAAAAAAAATGGCATGTCTTATAGGAATATGAACAATAAAACTAAAACTTTTAATTTATCATTGTAAACTTAAAAAAAAAGCTAATGTATTTTCATAACATTAATAAAAAGAGGTCTATTCATCTTTTTGAAATAAATTAACCAAAGTTCTGACTAATTTATCTTCACACAGAAAAAAAAATTTACTTTGGGCCGTGGGTGTGGCATTGTGGTTAACAAGTTCATCTTATAGAGTTTGCTAATGCCCTGAGTACAATACTATTGAATGCTTCACCCTGTCAGCAGGATTTAAAAATAAAACTGACTGTATCCTCTGCAGTGGGGCAAGACCTCACCCAAAAAAAAAAAAAGGGGAGGAGGGGTCCTGGTATGACATTTAACTGTATCTGGAGCTCTGGGAATTGTGGAGTACTCTTCATTACAAATATTCCCAGGTCCATGTTGACCAGAGTGGTACTACTTGTTAGGATCCCATCTACGGATCAATAGACTGTTTGAAAAAATTATTTGTATCTCCTAGGAATACTTTATATCATATTTATATTATATTATATTTATTATATATAATGATAGAAATTTATAGAAAAACAAATGATAATATTAATATGCTGACAGATATCTGTTTTGACCTTTTAATAAAGCGGTCATCCTCAAGAGCAACTATTTATGAAAGAAAGAGGGAATAGTTCGGCACAAAATGATTCTAGGCCGGAATGACTTTTGAAATTTTAAAAAAAAATGCATATTTTGTGTTAAAAAAATAAAATGTTTTTAAAACTAGAAGTATTAACATCCATGAGAAAAACTCTATGGGTTTGAAGTAAAAATATATAAGATAAAGATGTATCAAAAATGTTTAGGATTTCTTTCATAAATATAAGTTGCATTTTTTAACGCTTTTTCGACTTAAAAAATCAGCACAGTTTTTTATGTTATATCCATATTTGAAATTATATATATATATATATATATATAATCTATCACATACACATACAACCCCTTCGTACAAGCAGGATGTGACACAAGGTCAATTCTTAAGCGGAGTTTCAACAAATTTTGAATTCAGAGTTTTGCTTCTCCTATACCGGTTGCCGAACCAAGGTTAAAGAGCCCAGTCTGCCCTACTATTTATCAATAGCTGGAGGGAGAGTAGGATTTTATACCTTTCCCAAGGGTATTAAGTGCTAAGTGAAATTACCACATCCAGGATTTGAACTCGGGGTGACAAGTCCATTCTATGACTTTAACCATTATGCCATGTGCTCCTAGATCAATATCTGAATATAGGGACAGTTAAGTTCCCTGACTTCGATACATTTGTTTCTTGTTTAAATGTTACATAATCCATGGGTAAGCCTATGAATTATATCTGTAAGTATAGTTAGATTTTGATTAAAATTTTTTGAAATTCAAAATTGGAGGGCGTTATATTGTTGATAGGTAATGACCTTGGTTGACTCCTACCCTGGTTTCCACCTATGGGGAAACTGTGAGAACAGCATTTAAGTTAGATTTTGCCATTAGTAGAAAGGAGAGATGAGTCATTGGTCCCAAGATGCCAAATTGACCCTTTTGGGCTTTGGGTTTTGAAATAACTAATAAAAACCTCTTGTAAAACAATTAAGTCTTGCTTAATTATTACCAACAAAGAAAATAAGCAGACAACTCAACCCTGAAGAAAATGCTGCTCAACAAAGGCAGAATCCCAGTAAAAATCCATCTCATCTCCTGATCTTTCATCTCACCCTGCCCTGTCGTCCGGGGCATTAGAATGCACCGACTGCACCTCTGCAGAGGGGTAAGACTCCCCCAAATGGGGTTGGCTGTGGGTGGTGACCGTGATTGCTTAAGGATAGAACCCAGGTGGTGAGCATCCATGACTTGCAATACTCCACTTTGGCCTTTTTTTGGGCTAGACAGGTGGTCAGAGAGGCCCCCCTATCAATCGGCTGGTCACATCAAGCCCTAGCACCTATATGATGCCCAACCCCTTGCCCTTATGGCAAGCCTCACCCTTTTTATCATATGGGTGCTAGAAGCAGTTTGCTGAGGGTCTAAGTCCTGGGAATGATGTCAAACTCTATCTGATGGTGAGGTTCCAGGTATGTGGAACACCCTTTCATCACCATTGCTCCCTGGTCCACTCTGACCCGGGGTGGTAGTACCTGTTAGGGGTCCCATCTATGGGTTAAATAGAAACCCTAGAAAAATAGTTTATAAACAAAATTGTGTATCAATTAAGAATTACTTTATTTCAAACTTTATCGGCACTGATGACCCACCGAGGTTGATATGCCATAAACAAAAACAATCATCTCACCATTCAATACCAGAGTCAAATGAGTATATAACATAAAAACTGTGCTGATTTTAAAAGAAAATGTAATAAATGTTTTAGTGCAATACCCATTCTTAAAGTCAACACGGTACAACTTTTTCTTGGTACCTTGACCACGGTACAATATTGATTAGTATTATTGCGTTGTTTCGGACTATTGTCCCCATCTTCATTGTTACTTGTACAACGTTTCAGCCGGTATGCCCTTCAGCCTTCTTCAGGTATTTCTTCTCGGACTCGGGAACCTTCTTTTCGAACTCGGAACTTTCCTTGTCGTATTTGGAGCAATCACGGAACTTTGAACCTAACCCTTTATTTAGTCCACGGAGGTATCCTGTTCTCATTCCGCTAACCATAGCTGGGGTAGGAGTTGTTGTTAATTATTTTTCTAACTGCTTTCACTCAGGATTGAACTCGGTTCAGAGATAACTGTCACTTAGAACTGTCTTACCTAACTACATTATCCACACGTCCAATTGGACAATTGAGTGTGAATTTTGGGAACTTATAAACCTAATGTCTGATTTGGCTAGAATATCTACTTATTTACTTGAGTATGATTTTTTAACCTAGACTCATAAGTTTTTTGTTTTTTTGTTTTTCTACAATCTTAAAAGCCTCATCTCAAACATTCAGAGAAATACAATATTGATATTTGACAGTTTCCATAAAGCATGCCTCTTATTTCTAATTCCTATATTGTGAGAAAGTATTGTGAAGATTCCTTGATGGGTACTAAGGGCCGGTTAACTTAGTCGGTAGACGTTCATCTGGGAATCACAGGTTTCCTGGTTCGATACCGGCCCTCGTCAACTCAGCATGTGAGTTGCACAGGGATCTGTGTGGTAAAGTGAGGAGCTGATGCTAGGTGTAGTGCTCCACCTAAGACACCAAAATAATCTCCTTGGTCTAGTTTTAGTGAAAAGGGGATGGGCTCCCTTGCGTCTGGCTGATACTGACTTTAGGCCACCCTGACTACTTATTTTTCATTATGAAGATATTTTGAATGTAGCATTTTTTGGCTTTTCTAATTCCTATATTGCAAAGATATTTTTGGATCTAGCATTTTTTGGCTAAACTCTTTATCAAATCAGAAACTTTAAATTGAAAGTTAAAAAAAAAAACTAGAGAGTAACAAAGATTAATTCAACTATACAGATTTTAATTTAAGGACAAAAAATATAGCTGCTTTTTGATTTTTTTTCTTTTTTTTAATTTTTAATTTTACTTTCTCTTGTAAGCAAACAAGAAAAGTTAATTAACAAAAACAAGAAAAAACTTTGTCTATTGTCTCTGAATTAATGGTTAGAGAGCTAGGTTAGTGGACCATTGTTAGTGAGTTTGATTCTCAAAGTTGCCCCAAACTTCTGGCCTGTGTTAAAATTAAGCTAAGAATAGTAAATGACAACTTTGTCTATGGTTTCTAACAAAATATATTTTCAAGGACTGTGCATATATATATATATATATATATATTAGTAGTACTTTGACTGCAAGTGCTTCAACTTAAAAGTTTTCCAAGTTACGACCACTTCCTTGGTCGATTTTTCACCTTGTGTTGCAATCTAAAATTTGAGGTATGAGTGAGGTCAGCTTATCTCAATAAGTTCACTAAGAACATTTAAGTTTTTCAAATTTATTACGCCAAAGAAAAAATATTATTTATAAAAAAAAAAATATTAAAATATATTACAGCACATAATTCATTACATGCTCTTTTGTTATGTTATACAATGTTTATTTTCTTATTAAAAATAAGTCACAAAAAAAATTAGGGTATTTGAGGGTGGCTGAAATGAATGAATGACTTTCAGTTTTTCAATAGCGAAAATAGATTGTTATACAAGGAAATTGAGTTACGAATGGAACAAATTAAACATGTAAGTCAAGGTACCACATTATATATAATATAATATAATATAATATATATATATATATATATATATATATTATGTATATGTGGTTGAGAGTAAAGGAAAATGTGGATATGACAACACAAACAACTGTTCAATTGATATTTCACCTCATTATTGGTGAGGCTTCCTCATAAGTTATTAAGTGCTTGCACATTCTGTTTTTATAGGAAAAGGTAAATGGGTGGGGAGTGAGAGAAAGGGAATCGGTTATTGGTGACTACCCATCCCCTTTTTCTCCCTCTTAAATCAATAAACTTCTAGAAAAGCCTCAACCAATAATGAGGCGAAATATCAATTGAACATAGTCGTGTGTTATATGTACATTTTCCTCTACTCTCAACCACATTTTGTCGGATTTATTCAATCTTTCACTCCTATCTATCGAGATATATATATATATATATATATATATATATATATATATATATATGTGTGTGTGTGGTGTATAATGCTCCCGAAACCTAGTAGAGCTCTTTAGGAGCAACTTTAATTGACTTTCATAACTAGTTTGTCATAAAATAAGGCTCGTCTGTTTACAGATTTGAACTCTCTGGTGATCATAAAATATATACACTAATGTATGTATTATCAGTTAAAAACACTGCTCCTTACAGGCAGCTGCCATGGCCTGTCAAAACATGGTGTCTGTGGATGACATACACACACATAATATATATATATATATATAATATATATATATGAGAGAGAGAGAGAAAAAGAGGTATCAGTATGAAAGGGAGTTATTATTTTTAGTTCAAATTTTCACTGCATAATATTTGATTTGTGTACCATTGAATGAAGTGTATTAAGAAAGATTATGTGAAAAAATATTTCTGCTTTTTATCATTTCAACATAAACTTATTGATATACCTATAAACGCACAGGAGGGATTTAGTGTTTAATCATTACTGTTTCAAAGTGTCTGTCGATCTATTCAAACCCCTTCTTCTTCTAGTCGTGTGAGTTCAGAGTAGCTAAGGCAAATGACTCTTTGAGGAAAAAGTATTTCCAGCGGAAAAAAATGGAAGGTTTCTTTTTTAAGAAAATGAAAAAGCTCAGCAATTAGACAATTTATAAGCGATAAAGAATTTATTTTATTTAAAAAAAATAATATTTACTTTGTTTCTGAAAAAAAACAAAAAAAAAACATATACAACAAATAAAAGTTCATAAACAAAATAGTTCACATGTACAAAATAAATACCTTTCTTTTCTTTCCGTTAAAGATATACACTCCTCAAACTTTTTCTTATTACTTTTTAGTTTCCATAAAAAAAAATATAAACTCCTTCTTTTTCTTATTACTTTTCAATAATTTATTTCTACAATCTTTCTTCTTTCATTATTTGAAAAGAAAAAAGAAACTGATAAACTCCTTTTTTCTTTCAAATAAACTTTTCTTCTTCTTCCTATCCAGTTCCATTTTTCCAATAACAAACTATTTCTTTTTTCCTTACTTCAATAACTTTCATTCTTTGTTCTGTTTTTTCCAATATTCTTTCTTTTCAATCCAACCATCCAATCTTAACTCCTTATTTCTCTTTTTCCTAACTTTATGTCAACCAGACGACTCTAAACCTTTTTCCCCTTAACTAAAACTTTTCCACTCCTTAAAAATACCATCTGTTCATCAATTTTCTTCGCACTAGCTCTGCTTACGTCTTCAAGTCTAAGGGTGGGCAACTCTTGTTGCCCGTTGCTCATCTGGTGTGTTATTCATTTGAAGCAATGTTCCCCATTTTACTTAATTTGAATTATATTACCAAACAGAATGTGTGTTAATAAACTATCTTGACTTGTTAAATTTATTATAAATTTAAGCAAATCAGACAGTACTGTCATGAAATTGGACACAGTCAATCTTGGTAAGGTTGGTAGGCATTTTACAGTGCTAATTACCCACTGGGAAAGGTAAGAATCCAACTATTCTTCCTCGGCTATGGAACTAAATAGTACAGGAAAGAATGGGTTTTTAAACCTTGGTATGGGAATTGATTTAGAAGGAAAATGTTGAATTTCAACCAGTTTAACTCCACTAAGATTTCACATTGCCGCTAATACCCTTGGAAAGGTATGAATCAATTCTCCCCCACCCAGCTATGGTAAATAGCAGGGGCAGACTGGCTCTTTAGCCATAGCTAGGGTAACCAGTTGAGGAAAAGGATAACTCTTGAAATCAAACTCGTTAAAACTCTTTTGATCTTGTATCACATCCTGCTCATGCATCGGGGTTGGTAAAATAATATATACATTTGCATAGCGAAACTCGTTCTCATGATTTATTATCTGAATTTCAACAAAGCAAAAACGTTCAAAACTAGAAAGAAAAAAAAAACTCAAAAAAGTATGTTTTTTATAAATCATTTTTTTAATTATATATATATATATATATGAGTATGAAAAGGTGGATGAAAAACAATCACACATGCTGTTAAAGAAGAAACAATTTATAATATAATCATAGCTGATACTGATCAATATTTCGATTACAAAAATCATCATCAGAGCTCCGTAGGTTTGGGTCGGAGAGGAATGAGTGAATGAGCTTGATGATGATTTTTGTAAAATCGAAATATTGATTAATCAGTATCAGCTATTGAATTATATTATAAATTGTGTTTCTTCTTAACAGCATTTGTGATTTTTCATTCCACCTTTTCATACTCATTAATATTATATATATATAATTAAAAAATGATTTATAAAAACATACTGTTTTTGAGTTTTTTTTTTCTTTCTTAGTTTTGAACGTTTCTTGCCTTTGTTGAAAATCAATAATAAATCTATTCCTGAGAACGAGTTTCTATCAAATTGTATATATATTTACCAACCCCGATGCATGAAGGCAGGATGTGATACAAGATCAAAAGTTTACGAGTTTTGATTTCAGAGTTATCCTTTTCCTCAACTGGTTTACCTAGCTATGGCTAAAGAGCCAGTCTGCCCTGCTATTTACCCATAGCTGGTGGAGAATGGATTCATTACCTTTCCAAGTATTAGCGCAAGTGAATCTTATTGTGGAGTAAACTGGTTTTGAAATTCAACATTTTCCTTCTAAAATCAATTCCCATACCAAGGTTAAAGAACCATTCTTCCTACATATTTAGTTCATAGCCAGGGAAGAAATAGTTGGATTCTTACCTTTCCCAGTGTATTAGCCACTGTAAAATGCTACCAACCTTACCCCAAAGATTTGAACTGTGTCCAATTTTCTATACAGTAACTGTCATGATTTGCTAAATTTATTGAATAAATTTAACAAGTCAAGAATTAGTTTATTAACACAGCATTCTGTTGTAATATAATTTCAAATTAAGTTAAAAATGGGGACATTGTTCAAAATGAATAACACACCAGATTGAGCAAAGGGCAACAAGAGTTGCCACCCTTTAGACTTGAGACGTAGCAGGCTAGGTGCCGAGAAAATTGAATGACCAGATGGTAGTTTCTTAAGAGTTGGAAAAGTTAGTTAGGGAAAAAAGGGTTTAGAGTCGTCTGGGTTGGACATGAAAGGTTAGGAAAAGAAGAAATAAGGAGTTTAAAGAATTGGTATGGTGGAATTGAAAAGAAAGAATATTGGAAAAACAGAACAAGAATGAAAGTTATTGAAAGTAAGGAAAAAAGAAATAGTTTGTTATTGGAAAAATGGGAACTGGATAGGAAAGAAGAAGAAAAGAGTTTATTGAAAGAAAAAGGAGAATTTAATCAGTTTCTTTTTTCTTTTCAAATAATGAAGAAGAAAGATGTAGAAAATAAATTATGAAAAGTAATAAGAAAAAGAAAGGAGTTATATATTTTGATTGGAACAAAAAAATAAGAAAAAGTTTGAAGGATGTATATCTTTAACGGAAGAAAAGAAAGGTATTTTATTTTGTACATTGTGAACTATTTTGTTTATGAACTTTTATTGATGTGTGTATATGTTTTTTTTGTTTTTTTTCAGAAAACAAAGTAAATAATTATTTTTTAATAAAATAATTCTTATCGCTTAAAATGTCTAATTGGCTTGAGCTTTTCATTTCTAAAAAAAGAAAACCTTCCATATTTTTCGCTGGAAATACTTTTTTCCTCAAAAGTTCATTTGCCTAAGCTAACTCTGAACTCACAAACGACTAGAAGAAGAGGGGTTTGAATAGTCGACAGACACTTTGTAACAGTAATGATTAAACCAATAAAAATCCCTCCTGTGCGTATAGGTATATCAATAAGTTTCATGTGAAATGATATTAAAAAAGCAGAAATATTTTTCACATAATCTTTCTTAATACACTTCATTCAATGGCGTACACAAATCAAACTTATTATGCAGTGAAAATTTGAAACTAAAAATAATAACTCCCTTTTATTACTGATACCTCTTTTTCTCTCCCTCTCATAATATATATATTAATATATATATAATATGTTGTGTATGTCATCCACAGACACATTGTTTTTGACAGGCCATGGCAGCTGCCTGTGTAAGGAGCAGTTGTTTTAACTGATTAAATACAACATTAGTGTTATATATTTATGATCACCAGAGAGTTCAAATCTGTAAACAGACGAGCACTTTATTTTATGACACTAGTTATGAAAGTCAATTAAAGTTGCTCCTAAAGAGCTCTACTAGTTTCGGGAGCATTCAATATACACACACACACACACAGTATATATTAATATATATATTATATATATATATAATACTATATATATCGATAGATAGAGTGAAAGATTGAATAAATCCGACAAAATGTGGTTGAGAGTAGAGGAAAATGTACCATATAACACACGACTATGTTCAAATTGATATTTCGCCTCATTATTGGTTGAGGCTTTTCAGAAGTTTATTGATTAAGAGGGAGAAAAAAGGGGATGGGTAGTCACCAATAACCGATTCCCTTCTCTCACTCCCCCACCCATTTTACCTTTTCCCTATAAAAACAGAATGTGCAAGCACTTAATTAAACTTATGAGGAAGCCTCACCAATAATGAAAGGTGAAATATCAATTGAACAGTTGTGTGTGTCATATCCACATTTCCTTTACTCTCAACCACCATATACATAATATATTATATATATATACTATATAATATTATATTATATTATATTATATATTATGTGGTACCTTGACTTACATGTTTAATTTGTTCCTTTCGTAACTCAATTTCCTTGTATAACAAATCTATTTTCGCTATTTGAAAACTGAAAGTCATTCATTCAATTCAGCACCTCCAAATACCCTAATTTTTTTTTGTGACTTATTTTTTAATAAGAAAATAACATTGGATAAACATAACAAAGAGCATGTAATGGAATTATTGTGCTTAATATATGTTATATTTTTTTTTTTTATAAATAATATTTCTTTGGCGTTAATAAATTTGAAGAAAACTTAAATTTCTTAGTGAAACTTATAGATAAGCTGAACCTCACTCATACCTCAAATTTTAGATTGCAACACAAGGTGAAAAATCGACCAAGGAAGTGGTCGTAACTTGGAAAACTTTTAAGTTGAAGCACTTTGCAAGTCAAAGTACTACTAAATATATAAATATATATTATATATGCAACAGTCCTTGAAATATATTTTTGTTAGAAACCATAGACAAAGTTGTCATACTATTCTTAGCTTAATTTAACACCAAGGCCAGAAGTTTGGGGCAACCTTTGAGAATCAAACTCACTAACAATGGTCCACTAACCTAGCTCTCTAAACCATTACATTCAGAGACAATAGACAAAGTTTTTTCTTGTTTTGTTAATTAACTTTCTTGTTTGCTTACAAGAGAAAGTAAAATTAAAAATTAAAAAAAGAAAAAAAATCAAAAAGCAGCATATTTTTTGTCCTTAATTAAATCTGTATAGTTGAATTAAATCTTAATGTTACTCTCTTTTAGTTTTTTTTTAACTTTCAATTTAAAGTTTTGATTTGATAAAGAGTTTAGCCAAAAATGCTAGATCCAAAAATATCTTTGCAATAATAGGAATTAGAAAAGCCAAAAAATGCTACATCAAAATATCTTCATAATGAAAAATAAGTAGTCAGGGTGGCCTAAAGTCAGTATCAGCCAGACAGCAAGGAGCCCCATCCCCTTTTCACTAAAAACTAGACCAAGGAGATTATTTTGGTGTCTTGGTGGAGCACTACACCTAGCAATCAGCGCCTCACTTTACCACACAGATCCCTGTGCAACTCACATGCTGATTGACGAGGGCCGGTATCGAACCAGGAAAACCTGTGATTCCAGAATGAACGTTCTTACCGACTAAGTAACCGGCCCTTAGTACCCATCAAGGAATCTTCACAATACTTTCTCACCAATATAGGAATTAGAAATAAGAGGCATGCTTTATGGAAACTGTCAAATATCAATATTGTATTTCTCTGAATGTTGAGATGAGGCTTTGAAGATTAGTAAAAACAAAAAACAAAAAACTATTTGAGTCTAGGTTAAAAAATCATACTCAATAAATAAGTAGATATTCTAAGCCAAATCAAGACATTAGGTTTATAAGTTCCCAAAATTCACACTCAATTGTCCAATTGGACGTGTGGATAATGTAGTTAGGTTAAGACAGTTCTAAGTGACAGTTTATCTCTGGAACCCGAGTTCAATCCTGAGTGAAAGCAGTTAGAAAAATAATTAACACAACTCCTACCCAGCTATGGTTAGCGGAATGAGAACAGGATACTCCGTGACTAAATAAAGGTTTAGGTTCAAAGTTTCCGTGATTGCTCCCAAATACGACAAGAAAGTTCCCGAGTTCGAAAAGAAGGTTCCCGAGTCGAGAAGAAATACCTGAAGAAGGCTGAAGGGCATACCGGCTGAACGTTGTACAAGTAACAATGAAGATGGGGACAATTCCGAACAACGCAGATAATACTAATCAATATTGACCGTGGTCAAGGTACCAAGAAAAAGTTGTACCGTGTGACTTTAAGAATGGGTATTGCACTAAAACATTTATTACATTATTTCTTTAAAAATCAGCACAGTTTTTTATGTTATATACTCATTTGACTCTGGTTTATATGAATGGTGAGATGATTGTTTTTGTTTTATGGCATATCAACCTCGGTGGGTCATTCAGTGCCGATAAAGTTTTGAAATAAAGTAATTCTTAATTTACACAATTTTGTTTATAAACTATTTTTCTAGGTTTCTATTTAACCCATAGATGGGACCCTAACAGGTACTACCACCCCGGGTCAGAGTGGACCAGGGAGCAATGGTGATGAAAGGGTGTTCCACATACTGGAACCTCACCATCAGATAAGAGTTTTGACATCATTCCCAGGACTTAGACCCTCAGCAACTGCCTTCTAGCACCCATATGATAAAAAAGGGTTGAGGCTTGCCATAAGGGCAATAGGGTTGGGGCAATCATATAGGTGCTAGGGCTTTGATGTGACCAGCCGATTGATAGGAGGGGGCCTCTCTGACCACCTGTTCTAGCCCAAAAAAAAGGGCCAAAGTGGAGTATTGCAAGTCATGGACTGCTCAACCACCTGGGTTCTATCCTTAAGCATCACGGGTCACCACCCACAGCCAACCCCATTTGGGGGAGTCTTACCCCTCTGCAGAGGTGCAGTCGGTGCATTCTAATGCCCCGGACGACAGGCAGTGAGATGAAAGATCAGGGGGGGGGGGGGGGGGGGGGAGGGGAGATGAGATGGATTTACTGGATTCTGCTTTGTTGGCAGCCATTTTCTTCAGGTTGAGTTGTCTGCTTATTTCTTTGTTGGTAATAATTAAGCAAGACTTAATTGTTTTACAAGAGGTTTTTTATTAGTTATCAAAACCCAAAGCCAAAAGGGTCAATTTTGGCATCTTGGACCAATGACTCAGTTCTGCCCTTTTCTACTAATGGCCAAAATCTAAACTTAAATGCTGTTCTCACAGTTTCCCCATAGGTGGAAACCAGGGTAGGAGTCAACTCAAGGTCATTACCTATCAACAATATAACGCCCTCCAATTTGAATTTCAAAAAATTTTAATTCAAATCTAACTATACTTACAGATATAATTCATAGGCTACCCATGGATTATGTAACATTTAAACAAGAAACAAATGTATCGAAGTCAGGGAACTTAACTTCCCTATATTCAGATATTGATCTAGGAGCACATGGCATAATGGTTAAAGTCATAGGAATGGACTTGTCACCCGAGTTCAAATCCTGGATGTGGTAATTTCATTAGCACTAATACCCTTGGGAAAGGTATAAAATCCTACTCTCCCTCCAGCTATTGATAAATAGTAGGGCAGACTGGGCTCTTTAACCTTGGTTCGGCAACCGGTATAGGAGAAGCAAAACTCTGAATTCAAAATTTGTTGAACTCCGCTTAAGAAATTGACCTTGGTGTCACATCCTGCTTGTACGAAGGGTTGGTTATGTGTATGTGATAGATTATATATATATATATATATATATAATTTTCAAATATTGGATATAACATAAAACTGTGCTGATTTTTAAAGTCGAAAAAGCGTAAAAATGCAACTATATTTATGGAAAGAAATCCTAAACATTTTTGATACATCTTTTATCTTATATATTTTTACTTCAAACCATAGGTTTTTCTTCATGGATGTTAATACTTCTAGTTTTAAAAAACATTTTTATTTTTAACACAAAATTATGCATTTTTTTTTAAATTTCAAAAGTCATTCCGGCCTAGAATCATTTGTGCCGAACTATTCCCTCTTTCTTTCATAAATAGTTGCTCTTGAGGATGACCGCTTTATTTAAAAGGTCAAAACAGATATCTGTCAGCATATTTAATATTATCATTTGTTTTTCTATAAATTTTCTATCATTATATATAATATAATATAATATAATATAATATATATATATAAAGTATTCCTAGGAGATACAAATAATTTTTTCAACAGATCTATTTGATCCCGTGATGGATCCTAACAAGTAGTACCACTCTGGTCAACATGGACCTGGGAATATTTGTTAATGAAGGAGTACTCCACAATTCCCAGAGCTCCAGATACAGTTAAATGTCATACCCAGGACCCCTCCTCCCCTTTTTTTTTTTTTTGAGGGTGAGGTCTTGCCCCACTGCAGAGGATACAGTCAGTTTATTTTAAATCCTGCTGACAGGGTGAAGCATTCAATGAGTATTGTACTCAGGGCATTAGCAAACTCTATAAGATGAACTTGTTAACCACAATGCCAACACCCACGGCCCCAAAGAAATTTTTTTTCTGTGTGAAGATAAATTAGTTCAGAAACTTGGTAATTTATTTCAAAAAGATGAATAGACCTCTTTTATTAATGTTATGAAAATACATTAGCTTTTTTTTTTTAAGTTTACAATTGATAAATTAAAAGTTTTATTTTATTGTTCATAATTCCTATAGACATGCCATTTTTTTCTCTTGGATAAATTCTTGCTGGCAGCAACAGCTGATATACATATTCTATTGGAAACTGCTGTTGTTTAGGATTTTTTTTTCTCAAGTAAATTGGGTAAAGCTGAAAAGTGAGTAAATCTTTATTTAATGATGATAAATGTTTGAAAGTTTAAATGGACCAGTATTTGTGAAAAATTAGTTTAGATTAAAAACCACAGAAAACAATTGCCTTATTGAAAAAAATACCCCCCTCCCCAGCAATTCAGTAATAAATTGCAAAATTCTTTTTCCATAAAAAAGAAAAAAAAAAAAAACCTACATAGAAACAATTGAGCCATTTCATTATTTCAAATTTCTTCAAAATATATTTTAAAATAGCGAATATTTTAGACTGGTCTAAATTTCTTCTGAAGAAAAATAAATATGCTAGAATTTATCTTTGGTAATGCCATGTACTTAGGATCATAGTTCTCTCAATGTCAGACTCCCTTGTCTACATGACCCAGCCTAGGTTAATTATTAAAGTGCTTGTTGAACCAAGGTTCATGGAGGTATGTTGTGTAATGGTTATCATAGTAAGGAATGAACTCAGCAATCTGAGTTCAATTTCTGAATGAGACTGTTTGCATTTCATATAGTGCTAAAACTCTTGAGAAAGGTAGGCATCTGACCATTCTCCTTTCAGTTATGGGTAAATAGTAGGGAAGATCGGGCTCTTTAACTCTGGGAGTGGTAGTATCAGTTTGGGTCCCATCTATTAGTTAAATAGAAAAAAAAATGTAATTAAAACAAATTGAGTTCTCATCAAAAATAATCAAACAAAAATGTTTTCTGCATAAAATAACTGAATGGGTTGACATGCCGTAAAACCCAACAAACTATCTTTGGTTAGACTACCAGTCTAGAAGGAAAATCTGAATTCAAACCTGTTACTCTGCTTAAGAAATTAACCTGCTGTCACATACTGCTCATGTGGAAGGGTTGGAAAATGTATATTAGGTTCATTTTTTCACAAAGTTCAGTACTAAGTTAAAAGTGTGTACAAGTAAGCCGCAGTAAAATATTTTACGTATTTTTCCAAATATGAAAAAAAAAGTTTAAAATTCCTCAATTTTACGTATCTTTTTAATTCATCAATAACGGTTTAGAGTTAGGTTTAAATTTAGCATTAGGGATAGACAAAGAAGAAGAAAAGTTTAGTAAATGGTGTCAAACTTTGGCCTTTTTACCAAAACTTTCCTTATTCCTCAATGATACATATACTGGAAAATAAGGACTAAAAACCTTTGGCTCAACACTATCTGCTTCTCTACAGAGCATAACCCCCCCCCCAATGGGGCCACCTGTTAGCCGTTTAGTGGCAACCTGTGAGGCTTAAGGATGGAACCAGGGTGGCTGAGTTGTTTATTTATGCAACACTCCACTTTAGGACAGGTTGCCAGAGAGGCCCTCCAATCATCGGATGACACGTCAAGCCCTAGTACTTTATATGATTGTCCCAACCCTTGACATAAAATCCAACAAACCAAACCAAAAGTTTTATTTTGAGTTACCCTTATCATGCTTTTAACTTAAACTATATAATCATTTTTATCTGAATCACTGAGATAGTTATCTTACTAGAAAATATATGTACCCGTGTTTATTATGTAATAAATATATGAATATTAGAAAGGCTAAATAAGAATGCAGATAAAAAGATTTGAAACAGAGGTATAAAAAAAAAAAGAGAACAGCTGAGACTTACTCTTCCTTGTAAGTCTTTCATTGCTTAATTTTTTCTAATTTAACTATTTAGTTAAAATAGGAAGTAAAGAATAAAATTACAGTTATTTCTTCTTGTTAATGGATTTCTTTTAGAATCCAAGATTTTGCTCATATTCATTAAGATAAAACCAAACAATTAGAAATCAATAATACTAAGCACATATTCAAAACAAAATGTTTAATATCAATATGCAAATTATCCTTCTTCCCGTTTCACACAATGTAAACTGCTATTTTGTTGTATATATAAATACAATCGCATGTTATTAATATGTAGATTTGGCTAACGGTATTAACATAAAACAATTTTATTGATAATTGACGTTTAAATAAAAAATCATGGAGAATCTGATGTAAATAACAAAGGGAATTGTAACTTAAGTAGTGATATAGATTAAGTTACAGACAAACACACAATCTCTATTATAATAAGATTATACCCGTGTTATACATGGACAATAATCTTTAACCTGGTTTATACTGTATTAAGATTACCTCCAGCACAAGTTGTTGGGATAATCCAACTCAGTTTTATAAGAAGGAAGGCACAAAACAGCTAGATTGTACCTTTAACAATTGAAGTACATGTATACTATGAGACTTAACAGTCAAGCCGCGTTGCCCATACCACAATTAAAGAAGCTCTATCTCTTCTTTT
>JALAJA010001685.1:12500-17996 GCA_023376005.1 Doryteuthis pealeii | reverse complement strand
AAAGTAGAGAGAATCAGACTTTATGATTTCTTTTCATCCGGCCGCAACGTGGGACGAATAGAGAACCTGCAATTCAGATAAGTATTGGAGGAAAGTATTTCAATGTTTGCCGTATGTGTTTGCATTATCTCGTTGGAACAGACCATCAGAGAAGTGGGCAAAACACAGTGAGAATAAATGTTACAACCAATGGTCAGTAGAAAAATCACTCAATGTCACAAGTGTCATGGCAGATTTCAGTTTTACAAAAATGAATGCTTACAACTCCAACAGAACTCAACTCACACCTCGATCTCTTTACAGAATGATTTGACTGTCTGTAAGAAATAGTTGGCATTGCGATTGATACTTGTGATATAGATAAGAAAGTCAGTGTGCTGATTCTTTTCAAAGATCTTTGGTCAGAATCGTAATTACATTCAGTTACAGCTATCAACTTTTTTTTATTATTAATCTGGTTACCTGAATGAGTTCAATATTATCATTTGAGAGAGTGAACCAAATGTCTAATCTTTGGCACTAAAGCTTACTTTACTATTGTTAGGTAACCTAACGAGTTGCTAAAAGAGTTGCCTCCCTTCATCAATTAAGGGACTGACGGGAATCCGGATATGGGAATTCAGCCATGTTACTTTGGAATGGGGTTTGGACAGTACAGACGTGCGTCAGCAAGCTTGAACTAGTTACCACATGCGTCAGCAACGGTTGGGCTAATACAGTCACTTTTAGGTTATAACCATTTTCTACCCTGTGTTAAATAAGGACTCTCAACAGAGAGTCAACAGGCAAAGCCACTGGCCCTATGTGTGAACACCCACATGACAACAAAGGACGGCCCCACGTGTGAACACACACGATAACCCAAGGACCGGCCCGATACGTGAGCACACATATCATATACACAGCGTCCATGTGACGAACATGCACATGGCACACGCACAGCTGAACTCTATCCAAAACCACCGCGACTGTATTTCCTGTCAGTGAGAATAAATAAAACAGATATTGTTATTGTTAAACATATTTCACTATTTTTATTATCATTTTGATATTTCTTACATTTCGGGATATAACAAATTGGCAACGAGGATGAGATTCAGCTTGATGTATCATACGTGTGGTCACATATGGGGCCGGTCCTTGTCTTGCCTGTCTTGTCAGTATTTTTGTCTCCCTCCTTATTACAGAGTATAAGGTTTGAATCGTTAAGGGGAGATAACTCCCCTAACACCTCACCTATTTAGCTTTTAGTTCATATGATTTGTTTCGGGAATCTATTTGTAGTTGATAGGGTTTTCTCCGAAATCTATATGATCTTCTAAGTACACATTTTATTTGGTGTCTTATGATTATCCTTGGTATGTCTGGGGACTTTGTGGAGGCAGTTTGAAAGTATCAAATAAGATATCTAGCGGTAAGGTGAATTTGAATTTAGTCTCTGGAAGGTGAGAAGACCGTAAATTGGTTTGCATGTCAAACCCAAAACTGTAGACTCTATCATATATGACATTTCCAGAATGCGTCCTTGAATCCATTTTTTCTTTGCCATTGCGGAAGCCCTTTGCAAGTACGGATTGTCCTGGTAAATATGTACGTTTCATTGCTCCATGATGTTGGTTAAATTGTTCCTTCATCATCATGTTCCTTTTTTGGGAATGTTTTGTAGTAGGATGGATCACATCTATATGTAAACGAACTTTGGCGATTCATCAGTGCTTCTGCTGGTGAGTTACCATTAGGTGTGTTTGGATTTATGTAGCTCTGTAATTACTGAGGAATATCTATAATATTTCTTGTGTGGTTCCCTCCCCTTTGTTTTTTGATGAGTGCCCTCCTAAAAGTATCTACAAAATGCTCCACCAGTCCATTTGAATGTGGATGAAAGGGTGGTGTTTTAATGTGTTGTATACCATTAAGTGCACAGAAATTTGCAAAGGTACCTGAAGTGAATGCAGTTCCATTATCAGAAACTAATATCCGAGGAATTCCAAAATGACTGAAAATCTGTTTAAACTTTTGGATTGTTTCATCTGAAGTGACGCGATTCATTTGAAAAATTTCTGGCCATTTGCTTGTAAGCATCGACAAGTATAAAATAATACTGTTCATTGATAGGTCCAGCAAAATTAATGTGAAGGCGTAACCAGGGGGATTCAGGGATTAAAGTATTAAGTTAAACTTTGTTAAAATCTGAATCTGTAGAGTGATCGTCAGGTGACTCGTCATCCAAACCAATTTACAAATGTAATAATCCAGGTAATTCCCACTGTTTTCAACTATCGTCACTGAGTGACCTACAACCGTGCTCTTCTATTTGACTAATGAAAGTTTTCAAACCATAATGGTACTTTAAGAGTTGATTTAGCTCAGTACGTAGAGCATCCGATTCAATACCGATCCTAGCCAACTCATTACACGAGTAATCTGTGCGGTAAAGTGAGGAGCTGATGATAGATGTGGCGCTTCACCTCAGATGCAAAAGAAATCTCTCTGGTCTAGCGCAGTGAACAGAAGATAGACCCCTTTGCTTTCCGGATGATACCGACAATGGGACACTCCGTCTGCTTCACTTTACGATTGAGTAAAGATCAGAAAATTTTGTATTTCTTGTGAATTCGCTTTTGAAGCTCATCTCACTTTGGATGCCACGTGACTGTAACCTTGTGCCAGGGGAAGCTAGTTTTAGTAAATGATTATAGGGCGCTTATTTTAGCACAATGATTTGCAATCCTGTTTATTAAGTAATTTATTTGTGTCGGAAGATCGATTCCAATTGGATGTTCAAATTGTGTGGTTTTATGTTAGACTAAATCAAAGATATAAATATTTCTCACCTGATATCGATCTAATTTTATTTTATTCCCTTTTGATAGATAAAAAGAATAATCTGGGTATTATTTTCTCTTTTTTATTCCTTCCTTCCTTCTATATTTAATATATCTTCCCATTGAAAATACTCTCTTTTTCTCACCCTCTCTCTCTCTCTGTGTCTCTCTCTATGTCTGTCTACCCCCCCCTCTCTCTCTCTCTCTCTCTCTCTCTCTCTCTCTCTCTCTCTCTCTCGTTAGATAACTTTATCTTAATAATAAATAATACTTGAAACAGAAAATTAGCTACATATGTTTTTGAAAATGATTCTTCATTTGGTTAGACAATAAGTACGTCGAGCATGTTGTTTCAATAAGATTTTAAAAATCTTTTCGAAAATGATGTCATTCTGCTTCGAAAGATTTCTATTCATTAACTAAGAATAACCCCATTTTGAAAATCTGATAGTCTGCTCTCTACAACGCCCTACTGATAATGTTTATGGAAGATAAAAGTGATGATTATCAAAACATGAAAAGGTCTTTTATTCCCTGCAATCTATCTTATTAGCAGAAATACTGAAATAAAATGTTATTCGATAGAGAAGCAAGAAGTGAGTGGAGAACCTAGATAAACCACTTTCCCATAACTTTTTTACCAACCCAAGTAGAATGGAATGTATTATAACCAATTATCAACCACGTCTTTGCTTCAATCAATACTTTCTTGGATAAAGATAAGATATAATATCGTTTTGTTTTAGGATTACTGAATAAACGCGTGTCATTTTTCTGAATAGATCCAATCATTTATGTCCAAATTCATATCTACAAAAGAAATCCATTCTTGAAGTTATAAAAGCTCTGAATAAATTTCTCCTTTTAGAAAATCTTAAATCAGAATTCCATCCATTTCGTATAAATGCTGAAAACCTTTTCTAATTCTATCTATTTTTGGTCGATGATAACGTTTTCCTAAATAAAACCAAAACTATCGACATTCAGTGAGTCTAATCCCAAAAGTTCACTTCAGAATTTAACCTTTAACCTCGCAGGTCAACACGGAACATTCTGAAGAAGAAGAAACATTTTCCGAAAAGGAAAAGTCCATTGAAACTAAAATAAAAACAACAAATTACTAATTGACAATTTTATGTCTTTAGTTAAAGGTTAAAGCACAAGAAACAAATAAATAGGTACAAAAACGCATATGTTTACAAGAAATGAATATAGACAGAACTTAATACAGCGACATAAACATTTCTTTTTAAAATAAAATAAAAAAGAAATAATAACTATAAAAAAAAAACTTTTAAAAAACAAAACGTACAAAGTATATACACAGACAATTGTTTCAATAGCAGTGGAAAATTACGTCTGCCCAGTGAATTGGTTTGGTCAATAATAAAAAAGAATTATTAACACTTATAGAATTTTTTTCGCAAAACATCTGAAAAAAACACATATAAAAGAAAAAAATGATATAAAAAATTTGCAGCATTTTAGTAATTTATTCTTTCAATATTTATATTATAATTATGTATGTACAATCAAGACGTATTCACTCAATAGATTATCTTTTTTAAAATGAAAAAAAAATTATGTATCATTAATTAGACTAACAATAATACGTGCCATTCGACGTAATTATTTAAGTTTTAATTTAATAAATATATTAGATTCGAAAAGACTAACAAAATTAAGAAAAAACGCACATAAAAAAGATTACACTTATTTTGATTATATTTTAATTATTTTCTATATAATTCATAGGATTGATTTTAATGGTGAATAAAAAAAATGATATTAGAGGTCAATAACATCAAGTAATGCTTTATTAACCAAGTTTTGTTAAAATCAGTATGTAAATTAACCACACCATATAGTATGTAATTCTTCATTTTCTTAGTGATATACAAGACACATTGCATGATCTTAAACCTTCGTTTGAAATTAACTGCGTGATCTACATATTTTTGCACCGCTATCCCATGAGCTTCGGTTCGTGGATGGTCCCACATTAAACGACCTTGTGTCATACTCGCATACGTGGGATGCGAGATAAATACCCTAATAACGCCGGCCTCTGGGGCAGAGGTCAGGTGGCAGAGGTCAGATAGCTTCGGCCACTGGACTGTTAGTGAAAATTAACGGCGTGATCCTAGGGGCCACCCCCAGGCAACACGGGTCCCCTTGATTTAAGAAGTGGCAGGGCTGAGATTATTGCCCAGTGCCTGGGGCGCCCACCTTGAGGGGTAATGCCGACGGAGATCTACGCTTTTTTGCACCTGCTATCCCATAGGCTTCGTTGGTGGGTGATCTCACATTAAACGACCTTGTGTCATACCCACCTACGTGGGATGCGAGGGAAATACTCTAATAACATGGGCTGTTTTGAGGCAAATCTAACTCAGATTGACATAGAGACCACGTTAATAAATAAGATTCATTCTATTTATCAATGATTTTGACTATGAATTAAATACTCATTGATAAACTTACGCAATTTCTGAGGGAATTGTGACGTAAGCAGTGACGGGGTTTCAGTTACTGACTGACAGACACCGAATATCCACTATGATAAGAAATATTACTTAAATAAATTGATAAATAAGGGCTTAGTGGTTGACGCATGGACTCCGACTCCGCAAAAAAGTTTTCAAATGTTTGAATGGAAACTTCTTTTAAA
>JALAJA010001685.1:0-7500 GCA_023376005.1 Doryteuthis pealeii | reverse complement strand
GATTGATAATACTTCATCTAATATAAAATACAATGATATTACTACTTTGGCGGGAATAGCCTACCCTTCTTCAGTTCTACAACTGGTTTGAATTCAGAGTTTTCCTTCTCCAAGTCTGGTTGCCATACTAATATTAAAGATTTCTATACGCCCTGACATTAAACAAATAACTGAAGGGAAAACTTATCTAATGGTATTAGTGCAATTTGAAATGCAAAAAGCCTCGTTCCGGATTTTAATTCGGGTTGCCAAATTACCTTCTTGTAACGATAATCCCTACGCCTCAAGCACCATCATAAATGTGTGTGTGTGTGGGGGGGGTAGTGCTACTGTCTTATTTCGGCATTTTTCTTGAGGGTAAAGGAGACTTAGGATTTAGTTTCACTTGAATCTTATAGGATATTTATTTCCAACCGACACCATTTACTCACTGATGTTCATTGACGCTATAAGTTAGTAAAGTAAATTCGACGGGGCGGCTTAAAATCGATATCAGCCAGACAGCGAGGGAGTCTATCCCCTTTTCCATAGCCCTATACCAAGGAGATTGTTTTGGGGTCTGAGGTTGAGCATCGCACCTACCACCGGCTCTTCACTTTACCGCACAGATTCCTGGGCTACTCATACGCTGAGTTGGCGAGGGCCGGTATCGAACCCGGAATCTTGTGGTTCCTAGTCCGAGGCTATAAACAAGCATATAAGCAACTAAAACTGACATGAAAATAAAATTGAATATAAGTATATGTGTCAATTTCGAAACTATTCAGTTTATCGTATCCTATTGTGTGATTTTTTCACTTTATTATTATCGTAAATAATATAAACGCGGATTATCACTAGTTTAGTAAATTCGATCTTCAGTAGGTATTTCCCTGTTGTAATGCTGTTGCGCAGTAATCGTTTTGTGACAATATTTCATCATTTCGTCACAGTTTTTTTATTCATCGTTTTGCGAAAGTTTTTTTTTTTAATTCATAGTTTTTGAGACAGTTTTCTTCTTTTTTGATCTTGCAAACGATGTGACTAAAAATTGAGAATAGACGTCTGAATATTTTCTAGACTAATGAAATATTTCAACTCTAAACTTTATAGAGCAATGTTATTTTTCAGTTAGGAAATAAGGCGGACGGTTACATAGTGTTGTTATTAGTTTATAAACACCACACACATACACACATACACATAAACATACACACACACACACGAGTATATACACACATATACGCAAGCCCAATGAAAACGTAATTCCAATATCAGACAATTGTTATTCAAAATGCTGATTTCACTTTCTTCCTGAGAATCCAGCACTTAGTCTAACAAGAGTTTTGTCAAAAATCAATCATTGAAGTCTGCGGAAAAAAAACAAACAAACACCGGAATTAGATATTTCCAGGAAACCATCATCACACGAAATCTTGTGAGTCCACTCATGAAAAAGGACCTTGTGGAACTCTTTTATCCGACGGAAAAGAGAGAAACTTTATTTTATTCCTTTTTGTGCCAATTGTTTCTTTTATTTGTAATATATTCTTTTTCCAATATCATAATTTCTCTCTTATTGTTTTTACAAATCTATTTTTCTCGTAATGTTGGCTGAGGTAGTTGCATTTCTTTATTCAAATTCTAAATTGCATTTTTCTTATTTAATTCTAAATTGCGATTTGGTAATGTGGCACTTAATCTGAAAAAAAGAAGATAATGCTTTCTTTTTCTTTTACAAATTTTTACTTCTTATGATCAAAATCTGCAGAGAAATTATACAATTGAATATTTTTGCTGTTAATGTAGACATTTGGCACAAGGCCTTATTTAAGAAGAATTCAGTATCAAATCTCAGCATCGGCTATTAAGATAAGATTGCTCAATATTCTATTAAAATCTTCATAAATTTTATGTATTATCCAAAGTACAAATACTCCGATTTTGAGATATAATAAAGATTTAGAAATATATTTGATATGAATCAGCGAGTGAAACTCTATTTTCTATGTTTAGTATTTTTATTTTTATTATTGTAGTTATTTGAATATTTCTCTACGAAAACAAAAACAAAACAAACAAAAAGAGCAAAACAAACAAAACCCCCCAAAAAAAACAAAGTTCATCATATGCTGGTTTTAAAAGTCAGCAGACCAATACTACCCCTCCTAAAAATAGTTTTACATAATCTATATACGTTAAGTATTAACTCGTTTGACGTTATGTGCCGCAATAACTAAACATAATAAGTATAGAGAAGTATTGAATGTGCATGGTGACTTGCAATATAGACACTTTTCAATTGAAAATGATGGCCCAACAGAATCTTCTTCATTCCAATTCAGTCGAATTAATCTACTCTTATTTTTAAAAAAAAAGGAAATGTCTATATCTATCTGGAAATAGGATCTATTTTATTTGTTGAGATGTATTTTAGAATTTCCCTCAGAGTTGGAATATTATGTAAATGTCAAGAGTTGACATAAACATGTCAAGTGTTGACATTTATATGGACTCGACACAAAAGTCCTTCTTTATTCGGGAAATAGACACAATATCATTTCCATAATGTCCATTTTCTTTACTTTGAAAAATTAACTTGGTTAATCAGAGGAAAGATCTTTGTCTCTGTCTTTGTCTCTGTCTCTGTCTGTTTGTCTGTCTCTGTACACACACACACACACACACACACACACACACACACACACACACACACACACATATATATATATATATATATATATATATATATATATATATATATATATGTGTGTGTGTGTGTGTGTGTGTGTGTGTCTATATATATAGATGTGTATGTGTGTGTGTGTGTGTGTGTGTGTGTGTGTGTGTGTGTGTAAACAAAAAGTAAGTTACAAGCATACATAACCTATCAAATATCAGAAATTACACATATACATATTAATATTCTGCCAAAATATGTTTAATTAATGCCTGAAGAAGATAACAGAAGATCTGAAACACGTGTCGCATATGTAAGATATTAATGAATTAAAAAAAACATAATCCTTTTTTGCGAACCTTCTTTTTTTTATAGAATATCTAATTTTCTCCCGTTGGACCCATAACATATCACAACAACTTAGACGAAATGTTACAACATAGACAACAAGATATGAAACGGAATGGATTTACATTTAGAAAAATGCATACCGTTTCATATTTTGTCCTTTCTACTTACCACCATCTGATCCTACTTGTAGGATGGGACTCTTCAAAAATGTAACATTTCCTGATAATCATGAAAGCGTGATAATAATATTTCTATATAACACCTTATATATATATATTATATATATATATATATAGTGTGTGTGTGTGTGTGTGTGTGTGTGTGTGTGTGTGTTTTAATCATTTTTTCTTGTAGTGTTTATTATAGTTCTTCCCTTTAAGCACTTTCATAAGTAATTAGCGTCGTAAGTAGCTTACTTCAGATTGAAATGTTAAGTTAACTTTCAAACACAGATTTTATATTGCGATAAAGTTTTCATTTATTTTGTGGAGGATGTAGTTTGTTTTGTTTTTATTTTAGATTGGCCTCCTCATAACAGACTTTTTCTCTACAGAGAAGCCAGGTGTAGACAATTATGTGGATGTCTAATAATTTTGTTGCTTGTTAAACGTGTTGTGCCCCTTTTTAAAGTTTCACCTTCCATTCTTTTCTACTAGAAATGTTTAATATGTTTTTGGAAATAGATTAGCAACGGAAAATATATGATGAAAAATGAAAATAAAAAATAAAGGGTAATAATTTTTAAAATAGCATCGATCAATTGACCAACAATTTTAAGTAAAATAGAATATTAGAATATATAAAATGTTAAATGTTAAAGGAAAGGGAATAGAAGCGAAACTCTGAATTGATTAAAAAAGTTTTTATTGTAAATGTTTGGAATCAAGATCTGATGGTTTCAGTTTCTGTAGATTAAAGTTTGATTCTTATTTTAGTCATTTTTACCAAATATTTTTCCTATATTTTCGCAATATAGTATCTTTCTTTATTACTTCAAAGAAGATAGATATTTCTAAAAATCAAGAGTCCGTGTTTGCAAAATGCTCCGAAATGGCGTATCAAGGTTGGTTAGATTTTTACGGCATGTCAACACTGTTGGGGTTTATTATTATTAAGACGTTTTGTCTTATTCATTCTTGATGGGTATTTAACATTTTTTACACTCATGTTTTTCATCTGTTTAAACAACAGATGGGACCCTATTACCCCCCTCCGAGTGGTTCTGGGAGTAATGGGGATAAAGGAGTCTCCGCACTCCCAGAGCTCCAGAATTGAAACTTCACTATTAGATGCAGTTTAATGTCATATCCAGATCGTCACACATATTTAGGAGATTGGGAATTATTACACGGTCGAGTAGTTTTTCCTCTTTCGCTAATGTAGAATTCTTTGCAGCTCGGGGCATATTATAATGTAAAATAATAATGTAAATCAGATTTTTGAATTTACATGTTAAGCTCGTGTTGGCTTTTAGAGTTTTTCCAGTTTTAAAGTCGATTTGATCTCCTTCAATATTGACGTCGCAAGTATTAAATTTAGGGAAAGTTTTTATTTTTTACTATTTTTTTCTCTCGGAAATATATCAAGCTTTGCCAAGTATCATTTTGAAGTTCGGATATTGACGTCTACTTTTTATAAATTCTGTCACGATTATTCCTTCTTCTGATTCTTCCAAATTGGGGGATAATCTTTTGGCAATGTCAAGAATGTTGCATTTTGGGAGCCATCGATAAAACGGGATTTTGGTGTTTTCCTTCGTTTTGGGGATTTAGAATTTTATGTTTTTGCTTTTTCAATGTTGGCATTGATTAGAGTTTTTGTTTTTGTTTTCAGGTTTTCCTCGAAGAATTTTTATCTCGACGTTTCACATCTTTTCCAATTGTTCAGAAAGATCGTATAATATTGAATGGAATGTTCCGTTTTATATGAAAGGGATGAGATGATATAAAAATTGAGATATTGGCTGGTATTTGTATTTTTCAAAATAAACCGTTTATTATTTAGTATCCTCTTTGGGGATTTGAAAATCTAAAAAGAGAGGAGTTGATATCTGTTTGCTTTGAGATGTTTACGTTGTTTATGGCTGCGTGGAATTTATCGGGATCTAACTTAATTCTTTGTCAATTAATATAAAACAATCATCGAAATAAATTTTTCAGTTCTTTCTGATAAAATTTTCAATGTATTCTTTGAAGATTTCTTTCCAAATCCTAAGTTTAGTTTCTGTAAAATGTACCCAGCTTTTTCCCAATCGCTGTGACTTTGATTTCATTAACAAAACAAAAAATAGTGATTTTTTGTTAAATTACTTGTCACAATTGTAGAGGTACAGTTGTTCTATTGTTCACAGAATCCATTTGGTAGGCCTGGTCTGTATGTTTCCTTGTAATATATAAGACAAGTCAATAGTCAGTTGGTAGTCCTAGTATGTAATGTTTTATGGGTGTTAATCCAAAGATAGGTCTTGCTGACAGAAAGTTCGATTAGCAACAGATTTAAAGATAATTGCACGATCATTAATGCTTTCTGTTCTCGTCTCTCGTTGGCCAATTTTTACCGGAAAATGCCAGTTGATGTTTGGTAGGTTCATAAATAGAAGTAACAATTTTCTGTACATTTTACACCCATAATTAGTCCAACAGTTTCTATAATTATTGTTAGACTATCGATAATTAATTCTTTTAAGAATCTACTTCATATTTCGTCTTTTTGTTTGTTATAACTTAATTGCCGCAATTCCTAAATCATGAGGGAAGTTAGTACAAAGCTTTGTTATTTTCAAAGCTGACTAACATAATTTTTAATGGGACTTTTGCTGGGGGGGGGGGTTAAGAAATTCATATCATTCCTAATAAATTTGGGGACCTTTAAATTGTGATTTGAGGATGATGTCAGGCTGGTTGCTAAGTCTTTGCTTTTACCATTGATCGGAGTTTTAGAACATTAGGTATATCTATTTTTAAATAAATGTTCCTATTCATACATAAATGTTTTTATTTCTTAATATGTCTTGATGTTTATGGATTTGTGTATTTTTGAAAAAGATGTAAAGTCGCTAGTTTCTACCTAAAAAATTGCTTAGGTAGTTTATTTTGTATTTTGTGTGGTTGTTTTTGTATTTGTTTATTAAGTTGCCGCTTTTTAATATGGGATGCGGGGGAGTAGGGTTACTTTTATTTCAACATAAACCCTCTTACGTCCAGATACTTCTTCCGTTGGTGTTTTCGTGCTTGGATCTCACTGGTTAAAAAAGTCTCCAACAGCAGATGACGTCATAATAAGAACTTAATTGTTCAGGCCAAGAAAGTTTCAGTCCATTATCCAAAGTGTACAGCAATATTAAATCTTTTTTTTTTCTCTTTGAAATAAATGCTTGACTTTCATTGGGAATGAATTCAATTAGATGCTAAATTGGAAATCATTATTCAAAAATTAAAAAAAGCCACGAAATGTAATTAATGTTTACAGGTGATACTAAATTGTAATTTATTTTTACAATTCATTTACAAAGGAAAACGATTTCATTGGTTATGAAAAGATCGAGTTAAAAGTTTAACGAAAATTTGCATTGAGAATATCGAAATGATAATGAAATAAAAACCAAAGCACTTAACAAATTCATTAATGTATTGATCTCGATCCCGAAAAGTCATCCAGGTCAAAGTAAAGAGATTGAGTTTTTTCAGATTCACATATGGTAACTATCCACACTAAGGAGGGTAAACTTGATTGTTGAAATATTAAGTGGGTGTTGATAAAAACTAACGAACTTTGGAAGATGAAAACGTAGTCACTCACAATGGTCAGTAGTTATTACTTAGATTGAATTGATCACCCAATACGAACTCGAAATCACTAATAATGGTTTGCTTGTCTATTTTGCTAACCATTAAACCAAGTGAGGCGCCTCGCTCACATGATCATTTGAAGGAATTAGGACACGTAAAACGAGAAATTGAATCTCTATTTGTATCAGTATTAAAATGTTAAAAGAATATACGTGGAGAATAGTAAATATGAGAAATGAAACAGTGAATCATATGAACAAACGATGAGCAAAAACTGACTCATGGGTGTGCAATTACAAGTACGACGGGTGGGAAAAAGTGATCTCTGGGAATTATGCAAGCGACTAAAATTTGATCATAATGACGAATGAATATATACACAAACCAGAATATGTTTCTTGTAAAATCTGAAAGGCACAACATTATTTGGGATTAAAGTTACAATGGACCACTCGATTCAGTCAGAAGACCAGATCTAATTTTAGTTTATAAAAGGAACAGAACTTGTAATTAGAAAGATGTTTCCATTCCAAAAGAAAACCCCAAGAATTAAAGTAAAGAAAATGAAATAGAAATTGTTGAAACTTGAAGGTCAATCATTGTTGGAAAAGCCGTGTGTAATTTGAAAAACTTGAAAAGGAGGAAAGCTGGATATTTGCGGAGAAATTGAACTTTCCAAGATCCCAACACTTCTGAAATCAA
>JALAJA010001684.1:2500-12243 GCA_023376005.1 Doryteuthis pealeii | reverse complement strand
TTTAATTTTTAGTTTTCAAACAGATGATTTTATATAATTTTTATTAATTAACTAGCAGGACCTGTGAATATACCACAGTTATATAATTCAATTATTACAACGTTGATATGTTTACTTAAGAGCAATCTCAAAATATTCACAGGTCCTGCTAGTTAACAAAATTATCTATATATTAAAAGCAGTGTTCCTAAATTTTTCGCCCGTTCTCATACTGCAAACCCTCTTGTTAAAAATGAGACCGACAATTGTACAGTGCAATGAAAAAAATGTAAACCTAGATTATATGTGTCGCTTAATCGACGATTTCTTATCTGTTACATTTTATATTCTACCCCAATTTTAAAAATGACCTTTTAAATGGTCCTTGCATCGCCTAAGTGCCCAACATAAAATTAAAATGAACGAAAAAAATGAAGTTTCATGTTTCTTCTTATTTGCGATATTGAAATTCTGAATTACTGAATTATTTTGGTAATTGTGGTCTATATTGTCCCGGGACCAGCAATACCGATTATCAACATAATATATGCAAACGATATTGATCTTGAAGTTTGTGTATAATTAAATACTTACACATGATATATGTATTAAGTATTATATAGATTGTTATTGATATACTCTTTGTTCATTTATTGCAAAGATTAAAGTAAGATATATATGTAACTAGCAGTGGACTACCCGGCGTCGCCTGGTTGTAGAGCGGGATTTTTTAAAGTTTAGTCCCGCAGATCCATTATTACTGAATCGTACGTTGAATCCTCGTGGGATGCCCCATTTAAAATCCATATGTAAAAAAAATATACCTTGCATTGATCCAGCTACTCTGAAAATAAATGTTAATGTCTACTATCTAAAATATTAAATGAAAAAAAAAATCCATGCGTTATCCTTTAAATTTATCTTTTAATTATCTTCACGAATATAAATCAAATCTCTATTATTTTTGCTCAAAACCAAGCCCCTGATGATATTGAATGTGTATATATATATTACTTTTTCGTTTTATTTTCAAAGTTCCCTCCGGCAATACATATACACACATTTGCCCTTTATATATGTACAGATGAAATGGCAAATCATCTTTTCTGGCTTGAATAGTTTCCTCTTGAATTTTGGTTTCGTTCATGGAAATTCAGCGGGTAACGCTACAAGGTATGGAAAGTCCTAGAACCTTAATTATTCAATCGTATTAGAATATTTATCGTCTGTGTTTTAGAGCATTATCATAGGATATTTGAAACAAGAACTGGGATGGTGCTTGGGACTTCAATCTTTGCCTACCAAATTTCCCCACAAATGTACCGAATTTAAAAAAAAATTGTTTTACCTGTATGAGGGGATATTTCAAAGTCACTATCAATTCAAACTCAGAACTCATTCTATTCATGTAGTGATTTTCAGTGTAAACAAGTGAAACGTGCGTTGTTCGCTGCCGTCGGTTACGGTAGGATCACAAAAAAAATTTGAAAACTGCCTGTAAGCGGTTTAAAGTAGGCAAAGGGTTTAGAAATGACTAAAGAAAATAAAAAAATTTACTAACCGGATTATATATAATATATATATATATATATATATATATATATACAATATATAGATATATATATATATATATATATATTTGAAAATATATTTTTGTATCTGTATCCGGTTTTGGAAAATACATTATACCAGGTTTGGGCATAGTGTGAAGCATTAACGTACTATATTATGCTAATTTGTTACCATAATATGTTAGTCAAGAATAAATCAGAAAACTCAGTAGATTTGTTTTTGTTTCTTTTTATTTAGACGTAGTGGTAAATTTTCAGGATAGTGACATCCCTTCTTCCTGACCGTGAATCGTAGTAGTGATTCTTCTGGTTATTGAAGTTTTGGTTAACCAAACAATTATATTCACCAACAAAGTATTTGCTTACAAATCATATATACACCAAAAAGTTTGACATTAAATAACCCACAAGTCTTCATTATGCCATTAATTACCCGACAAACTAATACAAATACTCTGAACAGTGTATGTATACGTTTGCTGTTTCTTAGCAATTCTAAATGGGTACATGTTCTACACTATATCCTTAGGCATAGCTAAATAATGAGCCATTTCTTTGCACTCCCCATGCTACTTATAAAATATACTTTTTAAAAAAAAGAGTCCCATTTTTTATTATCAAAAATGTTTTTTGATTCATGTAACCACCATATTAGAGCTTTAATCTCTAATCGTGTTAGATGTATTCTCGATTTATTTTTGCCATCTGTGACACAATACGATTGTTCAGTGCAATTTTAGATGCTGTAAAGTCGTAGTTATCTTCTATGTCTTGTCTATGGATTACAAAAACACATCCTACAATCTATGGGTCTTTGCATTTTTTGTGGCGTAAGATTGCTGTCACATAGCGAATATACTGTCAGTTACTGTCACCAACAAGAGAACTGAGCGAAAATAAAGATTATATTTTGGTTAAAACCAATATATATATTATAGATTATATATATATATATATATATAATATATATATATATATATATATATATATGTGTGTGTTGTGTGTGTGTGTGTGTGTTGTATTGTGAATTTAAGAAGATGAAAAACGAACAAGATGAAAAAAAGTTCTTGGAAAAAACACATCATAACTTTTAGATGCGAGCGAATTAAAAAATGAATATATTTACATCTGTGATAAGGAACAGTTTCCTGGCGTTCCGTCACGGAGTAAAATTATACCTATATTAACTTCGTCTTACGTTTTGATGTTTTGTACAAGTAATAATTTAGTTTATGAATTTTACCTGTTTTTATTTTTTCGACGAGTATTTTCTATTTTAGTTGCTTTTTATTCTTATTTCACAGACATTAATCTATAATCATTGATAGGGAACAAGAAACAACAACTGCTGTTTTGGTGATTTGAGATTTTAAAAAACGAATAAAGAAGATAAAAAAATACAAACCGGATATGGTACACACACACACACTCATAACAAATCATACTGCTATTTACAATTTGTGGTAAATCATGTAGAGATGGTAAATTGCTTTGTATTTAGAGCTACAATTTGAAGTACTAGCGAGCTTCAGAAACGCTTATGTTAATAAGTTCACTAATCAGGTTTATTACGCCAAAGAAAAATACTATTTATAAAAAGATAAACATGGAAACATATTACATAATTCCTTTTCATTCTATTTTGGTTTTATACAAAACATTGCTATTTTTCTCATTTAAGAACGTAAGAAATTACTCTTTATATATATATATATATATATATTATATATATATATATATATATATATAACGCTTACGTTATAACGTAACATCTTATAACGTAAGCGTCCCTTATAACGTAACATCTTATACAGTGAACACACGTGTGATCGGCTGCAATTAATCGGTGCCTCGATTAATTCAGTGGATTTAACCCTGAAGATCCTTATGGTGTAAGTTTCGAGTAAGTTTCTTTTGTATCCATTTTTAATAAATTTGCTCTACTTCGTATTGAGCACTTTGTATTTGTTGTATCGCTGACCTAACCCCTGAATTTTGCACCTCCAACGATCGTGCCCATTTTCACCGGTAAGCCACCTTTTATCTTTATAAATACAAATACATACATACATACATACATATATATATATATATATATATATATATATATATATGTGTGTGTGTGTCTGTGTGTGTATATATATATATGTATGTATATGTATATATATATATATATATATATATATATATATATATATATATATATATATATATATATATATTAAAAATAGTTTTTCATTACCTCAATGTGTATCAATATATTGCTAGAAATAATTGTCATGTTTCGTTTCTCATTAACTTCACGTCTATCAATCAATACACTGTTTGAAATAATTTTCCCCACCAAACCTAGTGTATATGACCCATCTATGACCTCACTCCACACCTAACACATGTCGCATCATTATCAGAACCTTACTGCTACACATCCCATCTGAGAAAAAATAGAACTCCACCAACTCCTGCTTAGACCAAAACTTGACCACCCCTCCCCTATTCACGACCTCCTAATTTCACCAGTATGAAAATGTTCACCGTTGAAGATGGTCTAACAGACCGAAACGTTGTAAAGTCGATATCACTACCTACAATAAACATCCATTTTTGTACAACATCCCGTGTTTGTCTACCTTTCTACACAAACCGGAATATATACATATATACTGTTATCTGAATTACGAATGACCCGATTTGCGAGTTATCACTGGTCCATTTTTGCTTTGCATTCGTAGCTAAAATCTCAAGTAAGAGCGATCTTCAGATACGCTTATGTTAAGTTCACTAAAAACATTTAATTCATTAAGTTAAAAAAATACTATTTATAAAAGATAAAAATCAAAACATAATTCATTACATTCTATTTTCTTATGTTTTTATAAAGTTCTGTACGATTTTTCTAATGAAAAAGAAAAAAAAAAAAAAAAGAAAAAAAAAAACAAAAACAAAAAAAAACGTAACAAAAATACTGTTTTTTTTAGAGGGTGCTGGAATGGATTAATGGCATTTCAGTTTATTTCAACGAGGATGATTTATATTAAGAGAAAAATTGAGTCATAAGCGGAACAAATTAAACAGCAGGTGAAGATATCGCTATACATAAATTCATATATATATATATATATATATATATATATATATATATATATATATATATATGTGTGTGTGTGTGTGTGTGTGTGTGTGTGTGTGTGTGTGGCGTGTGTGTATGTATGTGTGTGTGTATATCTGTGTGATTGAATAAAAGTTGAATAACAAAGTACGTAAAACAATTTCAATCAATTAATATTTCGGTTCGGTGTAATTACGAAGCTTCATCAGAAATGTACAAACCGGACTGCTGGACACACACACACACACACAACACACACACACACACACACACACACACACACACACACACACACACACATATATATATATATATATATATATATATATATATGTATATATCAGGCATACACTTGGCCCCAAATACGTTTAAGATAAATCTGAATGATCCTCAAGGCCCCGACTGCTTAAGATTGACTTCTAAATAAAGAGTTCTTTGTAAAGTGTCCCGACAGCAGATATATAAAAGTCAGTTGAAAATATTTTCATGTCAACAACTCATATTTTATTCAACGATTTGATATGTGACATCACCAGTCGTTTCTTGTCAACTTTTTAAAAAACTATTTGAAAAACTTTCTAAATTTTTTTTCTCACAAAAACCTTTTCTCCTGGCGATGGCTTAAGGTTGACACGAGTTTGAAAACAATCAATGAATAATGATACATTTAAATTTACTAACCACTCCGAACGAGCAGGATGTGACACATGGTCAATTTCTTAATTCATTTGATGGGCATCATAACTATTAATAATTGACAATGCTTCATTTTTGATCAGTGGTTCCATAGTGGGTGTATCCGCCCCTGGATGTGGTGGAAAGATCCAGGGTGTGTGAGGCTAAAAGGCTAAAAGGATTTGGGGCGATTGGGAACAATAACTTGTTTTTTACAAAATCTAATTGACAATATATATGTTATAAATACTAAGGTAAAGGAACACCTATGTAGTTTATACAGAATAAAACTTACATAAATATTATAAAAGAATGCTTAGTTTTATTTTTATGCAGTAAAAAATCAGAGTCAAAAGTCTGAAGGTTTGCTTGGCGCCTGTATACAACACGTGCGGTGGCGCACCAGTAACCGCATGACGTTAGACTAGAAAGCAGATTTAGCCAACCACTGTAAGGATAAAAGCTCAGCTAAAATTTGTAAGTAATACAGTTTTAATTTCAATCTTTTAAAGATTCCTTTTTCATTTTGTTGTGGGGTTTTAAGGGGTCAAATAAGAACAAAACGACGGGTAACATGTAGGAAAATGTATTAACAAAAGAGTAGATAATTACAGTACAGAGAAGTGAGAATTACGTCCGACAAATAGAGTTATAAGCTGACTCGCATTGGCTTACTCTACAAGCCATAATTGTCCTTGTTCCTTATAGTAATCGTCGGTGCATTCCATTAGTCTATAGGGTATATCACCTATAACATATTTTAACTTTACATTGACTCTGTTTCCACTTTCGATAAAATTTTTTTTTTTTTCGTTTTCCCTTTTGGGAAATTCAATTTTGTCCATTTTCATTGTATTTCATAAGAATATTCTCATTGCTTGTGATAGAGGGGCAGTCGAAGAGGCCTTCTCGGTTCAATCGGTTGGTCCCATTCACACCCTTGCACCTGTATGATTGTTCCGATCATATTGTTCTCATCCCTTTTTTAACATATATGCACTACAAGACTCTGGATAATGGACTTAGTGTCTTGGGTATGACGTTAAACTGCATGAGATTCTAATACTAGAGTTATGGGGAATGTCGGGTGCCCCATTATTCCAAGGAACACTCTGAATCGGAGTGGTAGTAGTTGTTAGGGTCTCATTTAAAGGTTAAATATATAAAAAATGATTTTTTACATATTGAACTATTTTTGAGATAGCTCTTACGTAAACATATCAAACGTTGTAATAATTACATTATCATACTGTGGTATATCCACAGGTCCTGCTAGTCAATATATTAAATATTGCTGTCATTTTTGGATGGAACGCGTAAAGATATTACTTATAAAGAAGTTATAAATAAAATAATGTTATAATCTTACTAGCATTGTTCATATTACTTAATAACTATAGATATTATTGTTACTTTATAATGCAAACAATTGGTTTTATCGATGAGAATACTTAAGACAATCCCAGAACATAAAACAATGATTATCTCTAATAATATTAAATGATTATTATAAACGTCGCGAGTCACATAATGACATTTCAAGGTGACGTTGAAGGAAGAAGAAAAAAAAAACATAGTTATTTTTGTTCATTTCTTTACAGATCATTCCTAACTGCAAAGCAAGAATATAAGACAAACACTAAGAAACAATGACTTATCGTCTTTTTAAAAAAACTTGCTTTCACTAATCAAAAGAAAGAGATTTACACCAGCTTCCAAAGTAAGACATCGTCATGCTTCGGAAAACTCTCAGTTGTTATTTTGTACGAACATTACGGACACGGATTATTGGATCCTTTCCACTATACCGAAGCCGGTTCCATTCGCCGAAGCTTTCCCATGTCTTGGAGAGACTTGATGTTGGTTCAAAGGATTATCTATAATCTTGACGTAATGCGTTCTGACAGGGTGGAACAAACAGGATACTATTTTGCTTTTGTTCTCTACCTAAGCCCTGTTCTATGCACGTAGGCGTAATCTTTTTCTCACGTTGGAAAATTTCTTTTGAGTCTCCCTAGGCTTCTTAGGATCATTGCTGGCGCTCTCGTCACAGCGTACCGATCTTAATAAATCCAGGTGCCGTAGGTACCGTTTTATTCAGGAAAGGTAAGTGTTTGTATAACGTAAACTACGATGCAGCCTGACGAAAGAAAGAAAGAAAATACATCTTTGGTCTTAAGTAGTAAGATAGTGAAAAATCATTAGGAATACTAGCCAAAAGAATGCACCCTCTGGGCAAATGTATTTAAGTTTTAATATAATTAACTACTATATATAATTAGAAAGACTAATGAAATCAAATACAAATACAAAAATATTACACTTCTTTTTACTTTATTGATTTCAATATAAATTTATACATAGAATCGCATTTAATACATTTGGAGAATAAAACAATAAAGTAAAAAGAAGTGTAATATTTTGTATTTTGTATTTGATTTCATTAGTCTTTCAATATATATAGTAGTTAAATTATATTAAAACTTAAATACATTTGCCCAGAGGGTGCATTCTTTGGCTAGTATTCCTAATGATTTTTCACTATCTTACTACTTAAGACAAAGAGTATTTTCTTTCTTTCTTTCGTCAGGCTGCATCGTAGTTTACGTTATACAAACACTTACCTTTCCTGAATAAAACGGTACCTACGGACCTGGATTTATTAAGATCGGTACGCTGTGACGAGAGCGCCAGCAATGATCCTAAGAAGCCTAGGGAGACTCAAAAGAAATTTTCCAACGTGAGAAAAGATTACGCCTACGTGCATAGAACAGGCTTAGGTAGAGAACAAAAGCAAATAGTATCCTGTTTGTTCCACCCTGTCAGAACGCATTACGTCAAGATTATAGATAATCCTTTGAACCAACATCAAGTCTCTCCAAGACATGGGAAAGCTTCGGCGAATGGAACCGGCTTCGGTATAGTGGAAAGGATCCAATAATCCGTGTCCGTAATGTTCGTACAAAATAACAACTGAGAGTTTTCCGAAGCATGACGATGTCTTACTTTGGAAGCTGGTGTTAAATCTCTTTCTTTTGATTAGTGAAAGCAAGTTTTTTTAAAAAGACGATAAGTCATTGTTCTAGTGTTGTCTTATATTCTGCTTTGCAGTTAGGAATGATCTGTAAAGAAATGAACAAAAATAACTATGTTTTTTTTTTCTTCTTCCTTCAACGTCACCTTTGAAATGTCATTATGTGACTCGCGACGTTTATAATAATCATTTAAATTATTTAGAATAATCATGTTTTATGTTCTGGGATTGTCTAAGTATTCTCATCGATAAAACCAATTGTTTGCATTATAAAGTAACAATAATATATCTATAGTTATTAAGTAATATGAACAATGCTAGTAAGATTATAACATTATTTTATTTATAACTTCTTTATAAGTAATATCTTTACGCGTTCCATCCAAAAATGACAGCAATATTTAATATATTGACTAGCAGGACCTGTGGATATACCACAGTATGATAATGTAATTATTACAACGTTTGATATGTTTACGTAAGAGCTATCCAAAAAATAGTTCAATATGTAAAAAATCATTTTTTTATATATTTAACCTTTAAATGAGACCCTAACAACTACTACCACTCCGATTCAGAGTGTTCCTGGAATAATGGGCACCCGACATTCCCCATAACTCTAGATTAGAATCTCATGCAGTTTAACGTCATACCCAAGACACTAAGTCCATTATCCAGAGTCTTGTAGTGCATATATGTTAAAAAAGGGATGAGAACAATATGATCGAACAATCATACAGGTGCTAGGGTGTGAATGTGACCAACCGATTGAACAGAGAAGGCCTCTTCGACTGCCCCTGTGAGAATATTCTTATGAAATACAATGAAATGGACAAAATTGAATTTCCAAAAGGGAAACGAAAAAAAAAAAAAAAAATTTATCGAAAGTGGAAAACAGAGTCAATGTAAAGTTAAAATATGTTATAGGTGATATACCCTATAGACTAATGGAATGCACCGACGATTACTATAAGGAACAAGGACGATTATGGCTTGTAGAGTAAGCCCAATGCGAGTCAGCTCATAACTCCTATTTGTCGGACGTAATTCTCACTTCTCTGTACTGTAATTGTCTACTCTTTTTTAATACATTTTCCTACATTTGTTACCCGTCGTTTTGTTCTTATTTGACCCTTAAAACCCACAACAAAATGAAAAAGGAATCTTTAAAAGATTGAAATTAAAACTGTATTACTTACAAATCTTAGCTGAGCTTTTATCCTTACAGTGGTTTGCTTAAATCTGCTTTCTAGTCTAAACGTCATGCGGTTACTGGTGCGCCACCGCACGTGTTGTATACAGGCGCCAAGCAAACCTTCAGACTTTTGACTCTGATTTTTACTGCATAAAAATAAAACTAAGCATTCTTTTAATA